>PVLD010030517.1:0-16751 GCA_004027595.1 Dinomys branickii
TGATCTGGTCGCGAGCGCCGATATCTCACCAGTTATTGGAGTCCCTGCAGGCATGAAGGTTCCAAGGTGCCAGTCTATCCTTTGGGGCTTTCTGCGCGGCCCGCCCGATGCGCACGAAACGTGAGACCGCTGGGCGTTGCCGCCGCCAGAGAGCCGATCTCTGTCGGGAGTCGCCGGAGAGCTGCGCCGGGTCAGGGGGTGGGAGGGATCGAGCTGTCTGTATTCTCGGGGCGCTAGGACCCAGCAAATCTTTCTCTCCGCTCCCGGCGGCGTTTGGGGCCCTCCGCGCGGCCCGCCCGACACGCGCGAAACGTGGGATTGCTGGGCGTCTCCGCCGCTAGCAAGCGGATCTGTGTCGGGAGTCGCTGGGGGGCTGCACCGGCTCGGGAGGCGGGAGGGACCGAGGCGGCCGCGCTCCCACTGCGCTTGGACCGAGCCAAGCTTCTTCCTCGGGGGGATCGTCCCTTGCTCCCAGCGTCTGGGGCTTTCCCACGTCTCGCCCCGGCAGCCTCGTCCACCCTACCACATCTCCCCCGGCATCTCAGAGAAATACGCCCAGTTTAAACTTCCCAGCCAAGGTCCCGGCATTCACGCTCTCCAAGTCTGTCTCGAGCTGGTGGTGTTTATTAAGGAGGTTCGCTCCCTTGCTGCTCACCTGGTCGCCATCTTCCCCGGATCCTCTATAGGCAAATAGATGCAACTAGAGACCATACTCATAAGTGAAATAAATCGGACCCACAGATAGCTGTGAAGGTATGTATGTGTGTGCAGGATGGCTGACATGGTTACACTGTTGTCTCATGTCATATTGATGTGGGAAACAATCGGTGATTAGTTGTTTGATCAATCTTGTATGTCTATTTGTATTGTCCTGAGTATACACT
This sequence comes from Dinomys branickii, assembly GCA_004027595.1. Lineage (NCBI taxonomy): Eukaryota > Metazoa > Chordata > Mammalia > Rodentia > Dinomyidae > Dinomys > Dinomys branickii. The sequence continues at coordinate 885 of PVLD010030517.1, forward strand.
TTGAAGCTACCAACATGTAATACAAGAACCACTGTTGATCCCCTGCCACCTTATCTGTAGTTCGGTTTTTCTACTGTTCTTGTGCTACTGTGTGTATGTTTGTTAGTGTTTTTGTTCTTTTACTTTTAAAATAAAAAAAAAAATCAGACCCACATGTGTAAATATCACATTGTCTCGCTCGTGTGAGAAGATGAAAGATTCAATGCAATCTAAAATGTACAATAGATAATAAGAAAGGAAAAGAAACTGCTCAAAGCAAGGACCAACTGGGATGAGGGAAAGAAGAAAAAGTACTAAAGCAAATTATATATATAAATATATCTATCTATCTATATATATATATGTGGATGGTATAACTGTACTGTTATTGTCTGATGGTTTGTTGGAAACAGTTAATGTTTAAAAGTTTTTTTCCTATTATTTTGACCAATTTTTCATGTTTATATCTGGTAATCTGAGCAATTTATGTGATGACAACAATTTGCAGTATAACAACCAATGGCGAATTCCTACAATCCTGCCTAGTGCCACTATGTACTGTCTCTAATGGTCTTTTCAATTATTATTTTCTTGTTCTCTTTAGTGATTTCATCAATCTTCTATTCTTATATCTGGTAATCTGAGCAACTTCATTGAAGATAACAATACGTAATATGACAACTGCTGTTAATCCCTATCATTTGGTTTGAAACTCTGTATCATTTCTAATATCCTTGCTTTGTGTTGTTTGTATTCTGCTTTTGTTCTTTTTATTTTTGTACTATTTTCTTTAAAATAAGAAGAGTCTTCTACTATAATACATTTTAAAATCCAAATACTATTTGTATTTTTCAATCACATCATATGTGTGTGTGTGTGTGTGTGTGTGTGTGTGTATATATATATATATATATATAAAAATTCTCAAAACTGAATATAAATACTATGTATCAGAAACACAAAGCAACAAAGGTCAGCTAGAGGCAGCCACCATGTACAGCCTATGACATCTCAGGGAAGATTTTCTCCACTCCCCTAGGTTCCAGTTTTCTTGTGTGTGGAATGAAGGTAATGTGAGTGACGGGGTTCACTACTGTGACATGAATGTGTTTGAGTCACATATTCAAGTACTGAAACATAACCCTCAAGTTCACATCTCACTATGGTTTATGGAGGTGGGGGCTTCCAAGAGAGAACGCAACTTAAATGAGACCATGAGGCTGGGGCCTTCCTGACAGCCTTCGTGTCGTGAGAAGAGCAGAGACCTGAGCTGTGCGTTCCTCTTTTCTCCCCAGGTGATGCCCTCCACTGTGTTTTCATGTAGCAACAAGGGCCTCACTGGATGTAACCCTTTGATCTTGGACTCCCCGGTCTCCCAAACTATAAGAAATATGTTTTTTTCTTTATATATTACCCAGCCTCAGGTACTATGTTGAAGCAGTGCAAGATGGAGTAAGATAATCACCAAGAACACTGAATGAAATAATGCATAGAAAGTGCTCAGCATGGTGTCTATGGCATCTTAGTCTGGCTAGTTTTAATCATCAATTGGAAAGAGCACTTAAGGCCATCTGCTACAGTACCTTCATTTCACAGATAAGAATGCTAAGTTCTGGGAAGTTAATTAAGCTAGAAGACTAAGTCCACCTGTAAGGGAATTGACCAGTGCCTTTTTACTGGTTTGAGGTAGACTGAGAGCTGGACCTGACCTCCTGACTCTCTCGGCTCATGGCTCTTCCTGCAGCGTTCTGATGCTACCATAATTAATTTGAAGGTTGAAAACATTTTAAGAGATTGACAATACATCAGTGATCGTACTTGATGTATTATTGGAGATTCTAGAGAAAGCTTTTAAGATGCCTTTAGATTGTTCTGATAACAAATTAATTTTAAAATCAATAAAGAACTAAACAATGCTACCTGTGCTTCCAAACAAAAAGGCACTGATGACTCACTTTTGCCTTGGAATAAAACAAAATGTATCTTCGTATCTGTACCTTCCATGCTGTAATTCCAAACCCTCACCGTGAATTGTAAAAGCGTGTGCACTTGTGTGCATCCGTGTGTGTGTGTGTGTGTGTGTGTGTGTGTGTGTGTGTGTGTGAATAAGTCCACAGGGTGTAGGCACAGGAGCATGTATGAATTTATTTATGAATGAAGATAATAAATCTACATCGTCCCTAGAATGGAAGAGATGTCACATAGTAGACCGGTGTATACACACAGGATCCTCAAAGAAGACCTCCATATAACACACTTCTTACCCAGAATTTCAGAGACAGAGCCAACTTTCAGAAGCCATCAGAGATGAGCTCTGTGGCATAGTCTGTCATGGTTAAACCCCACCAATCAGTGTAAATGGGTTTTCCAGTCTCTGCTTATATCTAGCTATATTTCCCATGTCGTTTGGACCAGCCTTGCTTTTGCCCCTCATATAAAGATATTTAGAGACCTTAGAGACCGCAAGTAAGCCTGTAGATTCTGCAGTGTTTATTACACACAAGTCTCACTATAGGATGACTCACTTCAGGAAGCTCTTGGAAGCTAACTAGCATTTACCAAATACTTTCGATATTCCATCTACTATTTACATGGAAAACACCATATATTTCTGTCATATTTACAACTTTATGGTCAGATACTAGCAGAGAACCCAGTAGATAGTGCAAAAGTTTACAAAGTGATCTTCAAATTAACTTGCCTATGTTCATGCAATAAGTGATAAAACCATAAATTAAAGGGACACATGAGAGACAGCCAAAGCTGTACTCTTTGTCATTAAATTGTACACTTTTAGCACTACATTATGCTTTCCCTAAGATATGTGCTTCTTGTTATGACCTAATGGTTCATGTCCCCCTCATAATTAGTATATTGAGGTTCTAACCTTCACTGTGGCTGTTTTTCAGTCTCTTAAGAAAGTGATTGTGGTTGAATGAGGCCATAACAGCAGGGCTCTTATGTAATACTCAGATAATAAGGTTTTCCTGCTTATAAAAAAGACACAGAGTTTTTTCTTTCCCTTTCTTTCTTCATGAGCACACACTAAGAAAAAACCATATGATAACATAATGACAAGACTACTAACCGAAAGCCAGAAAGACAGCCCTCACCTGAAACCAAATCAAACAGAAGCTTGATCTAGGACTTCCAACCACTAGAATCATAGGAAAATAAATTTCTGTTATTTAATCCATAGAAGCCTGATATGGTTTGAATGCGTCCTCTGAAAGTTCTGTGTTGAAACTATAATTCCCAATGCAGCAATGTTGGAAGGAGGGTCCTAAGGGGATGTTTGGTGGCCATGAGGACTCCACCCTCATGAATGGATTAAGGCCAATCTCTCAAGAGTGCAAATATCGTAGGTCTCATGGGAGTAGGTTAGTTGTTGGAGAGTGGCTTTGTTATAAAAGCAAGATCTTTCTTTGAATGTATTCTCTTTCCTCCCACCAGGTGATGCCTTCTGCCATGTTGAGATTCAGCAAAAAGACAGTATCAGAAGCCAAGCAGATGCTGATGCTGACCTCTTCGACTTCCCAGCACCCAGGACCTTGAGCATATAAGCCTCTTCATCAATTTCCCAGTGTGTGCTATTCTGTTACAGAAACAGAAAATGGACTAACACGCACCCCAAGCAGGTGAATCCATGCCTGCTGCATAAAATTCCCTAGCTGTAAGCTTTATGTAATCCTTATGGCCCGAGTTACTCTTGTGTACACTAGCATGTTGGTCACAAGGAAAAATAATTGCACGTTGAATGGAAACTATAAGAAACAAAGAACCCATTTTAATACATAACCCTAGACAGAACCCTTGCATATTCAGAGAGAAAAGAACAGTGTTTTTCTGTCAGCTTCCACCCTTACTCACTCTCCCAACCTGAAACTTTTAAGTGTGAAGAAAAGCTGGATAGATAAGAACAAAATATTCAGTGTTATTATATGTTCAAACTATACATGCAAAATAGTTATTCCAACATATTGATGGAAGAGTGACTCATAATCTGGATATGAGTAAGCTAAATAGGAGAGAAGCAATTTTTTATCACAAGCTTTCTTCTTGACCTCTGCATTTCTAGATACTAGATAATGGGACCTACAAAAAATATTTGAAGTGTAGTGTGGAGTGGGGCCAATAACCAGAGGGCTGGGAGACTGCTGCAGACTCCCTCCCTGCTGAAATCTTCAGAGCTTAGACAGCTGCAAACTCTGAGCAGCTGAGCTCCTGAGCAGCACTGCCATAGTTGCCTTGACAGCCACAATAGAAAAAAAAAAAAAAAAAAAAAAAAGAGGAATCCAGATCCTCCTGCTCAGAATGGCCTCCACTTTAGCAAAAATGTTTGAAGGGCAGGTAGCAATAATGTGTTGCTCTTGTGGGCTGATTAATTATATTCTACTGGTATGGGTTATCACACAACTTGCCATATGCCTGTTAGGATTTAAATTGTTCACTGCTATGGCCCTGCTGCCTAAATTACAGCACAAACCCAGTAAAACATCCTTTCTTGCATCAAGAACATCTTACTAATTGTCTACATCACAAAAATTTCACTTGCCTAAGAAAATGCTTCTCAACATTGAAAAACATGAGACTCTGAATTTAAGATCTTGCTGAAATGTGTCATCAGGCAGACCTAGTTTTGCTATAAAGAAACTACCTCCCACACTTATCTGAAACTTATTTATTCCTCCTCAAATTGCTGGCTATCCTATAAACCATCACTTTAATGTAGGATATTTTCAACACAACGATCTCACTCACACGCATCCTCCTAAAACAATATACTCCAAATGCTCACAAGATTACTGCTTGTTAAAGATGAGGAACAATAGAATGTCACCCAGTGCAATACCTGCATTTTAGGGGCGAGATAACGGAAGTGCAGAGAGCGGAAATAACTTGCTGAAGTTCACACAGGTGAGCGCATTCCATTTCTCTAACAATTTCCTTTTATATACAAACCCTATCTTTGCCCGCCTCCTCTTGCTTCTCAGTCCCTAGTGCTTGAATCAGTATGGTACCATGTGTATGCAGACTACAAGGGACGTGACATAACCCAGGCATGTATCTTTCTACAAGCAGATTCTCACTGGAAAACTGGCACTCAGCTCCTTGGCAGAGAACATGTTCAAACAGGAGCAGAGAAGAGCGCACCATCTGGACAGCATGATGCTTGGTGCCAACTGGGCCCCAGTGGTGGGGAGGATAAAGGAAAAAGGAAGGGGGGTACCTGACTGCACACATTTATTTTCTCTATAAGGGGATTTGTTAGTAATTGTGCTATTCTCAGTGGAAACCGTTGTAGGTGGTTCTGATGCCTGACAAATGTGTAGGCAAGGATGAAACAAGGTGAGTGGTAGCCAGGCACTTTGCAAAGGGATTGTGAGCCAGAAATAGCTGGTGGTGTCTGATTACTATGTATGAATGAAGGGATACATTTTCAAAGGGTAAAAGTATATGCGTTTTCCTCCACCTTTCCCTTTTTAGAAAACTAGTCAGTACAAAAATTTCTCTGATAGTACCTAGAAAAAATATCTTATATTTAACAACATTCACTAACAAGTTTCTTTTCTTGGTACATTCTAAGAGTAATATTTTTCTATGATACAGCTATGTGTTCCACCTACAAAAATCTTACCTAGATAAACAATGATTTCCAGGGATCAACTAGGTGCACCATAATTGCTACACTGCCGGGGGTGTGCTGCATGCCTGGAATCCCAGCACTTGAGAGGCTGAGGCAGGAGGATCCTTGCAAACTCGAGGGCAGCCTGGGCTACAAAGAGAACCCAACGCCAGCCTGAACTGCATAGTGAGAACCTATCTCAAAAAAAGACAAAAAAAATTGCTACAGGGGCTTTTCTCTTCATGATTCTGGATTCTCTTCAAAATGTAGTTTTAGGTAACGTGTGGCATTATTTACTTCTTACTGCCCTTCATGTTTGTGAAGAAGACAGCTCTGGTGGGTTTCACCACAAGGCGGATATAGGTGTTCTATGTTCCTTAGTTTTGGAATCATTCTGAATTCTTGATCACACACCCACCATAGAGCACCTCCAGTTTTTGGCATTTTAAGTTTTACAAAGAACATTCACATACGTGGTACCCTTTTAATTTTGATGATCATCTAATGTTGGTAGTTACTCCTACTCTACATCAGTGCTAAGAGGCGACCTCACAGAGCTCAGTGCCTGCAACGTGGCATGTGGATCACTCATTCCACATCAGATAGCCCTGGACTTGGATCCTGATCCCTGTTGTGGCCCAGAGCGAATCAGTGAACACCCACAGCCTTTAGTGGTGGCCACCCCTGCTTCTAAGGTTCACCCTCATCTGAGTGAGGAAGCTCCTGGGAAGATGCTTGGCACAGAGTAGGGACACTTTTCCATGTCTCTTTCCCTCTGAACGAACTTCGGTTCTTATGCTTTCTTATTATACAACAATGCCTTCTTTTTCCTCTTTGTTGTTTCCTACTTATGACCAAGGAAACATACTCTAAGATAGCTGCATGAAAAGGAGATAAATTTTGACCATGGAACACAGCAATAAGAAATGACAGATGCAGGGGAGAAAATATACTCCAAACTTGAGCTAATTACATTGGTCGGCACTATAACTGATAAGAAAAGTGAGATGACACAAAAATCTTCAATGCATAACAGATTTTCTCTCCTAATCTTCAATGGTCACTTTTAAAAACTGGGGTGGAGGCCTTGAGTTGTACATCAGAAGTCACCAGAAGTTAATATTGCTTCTTTATATTCTACAGTGATTTAAATTTATATTTTGTAAGATTCTCATGACAAAAATGCTAAAGCCTAAAAACCTGAAATGATTTTTATGTTATTTGTCTCTGCAGTAATGTAAAATCTAATGACAAAGCCAAAAAAAAAAAAAATTGGCTCTGATACAACTGATCCATCCAAAATCCTCTCAAGCTGGAATGACTTCCTCAAGGCAAAATCCTCAGCACTCAGAATGTTCTCTTGGTTCATCAGGGTTCAATCTCTGTGAAATACAATTTGATGCCTTCAATAGGTAATTCTTCTGTCAAGGAGAAGTCACTGTATTCCTGCTACTAGGAATCCATTTGTTATTTTGTGTCCTTCTTTGAATCTCACTAAGGCTGAGTGACCTCATAATTTTGTTACTTTTCTGCAGAGCCTAATTGAGACTCAAATTATAGTCAGAAAGATTTCTTCTTCAGAGGAATGCCCTGTAGACTCTCACCGTGAGGCTGTGTCTGAATGGGCCGCTTCTCACCACCTTTCTCACCTTTCTTTCAAGGGAGCAAGATTAAGTCAACCTTTTTACTCTTGAAGCCCAACTTTTAAAAGCAAAATTCATCCCCACTCTTCCCATTTTCTCCTTAAGAACACCACGGCTCTGTACCTGAGCTCTGGTCACCTGAGACTGGGTGCAAAAGCTGGCATCTAACTGAGTGATTGTACATTTTACCCAAAGGTCACACTGAGTCAATATGAGCTAGAGTCAGTATCTAGTTTCTGAAGAGAAAAATGTACTCTCTGTATAATGTATCTCCTTATATATTCATCTCATTGATGAAAACGTAGTACACCAGCTCTAAAATATAAAATTGTGGCAGGGAACAAAATGTCAATTAAATCAACTTTAATTGTGAAAGTATATTTAAAATCTGATCTAGTTACCTGTATAAAATATGAGTATGTTGAGATTCCATGCATCATGAGAGATAGATAAGCAAAGAGATAGGTGGAAATTTTGCCTTGTGGACTTGAATTTGGATTTGTCTACTGTCTATTCATGAAGCAGATTTTTCTTTCAGTTCTAGCTGCCAGATAGATGTTAACTGAATACAGGGTGAAAGAATTTAAAATTTTAAACATCTAACTTGGATGTTAACTAAGTGCACAGTGAGAGAATTTAAAACTCAGCTATTAGAAAAGTGGTTCATCAATTATCATTTATACATTTTGAAAGAATACAAGGACAAACTTCCAAAAACTATTTACCAATAAAAGGATGTAAATCCCTTGAGAAACTGCATCATCTTCCCCATGACTAATAATGCCCAGAATATCCCAGGAACATGAGTATTATGAGGTCTTTTACTGTAAGCCAAGCGTATCAGGCAATAGTAGAACAGACCAGAAATGTCTATGCGTATTCAGGCACCACCTACTTTTTATGGGTGCTTGTTGCATACTTTCCTGTGTGCCCTTGGTTATTCTAAGTCTAGGCCACATGTTAGGGCCCTGCAGTGTCTGTAGGGCCTTCGAAGCCACAGGTTCTCTGTGTATAATATTGTTCCCTATCTGAGCTCATCTAACTTTTTCTCACAAGGTCACTTTCTCTGAGCTTTTATTTTTTAAGGCCTTGTAGGAAATTTCACTTATCTTTCCCGAAATTCTCTTCAGAATTTCACTTCAGAGTTTCATCTAATTTAATTCCTTTCCCCCACTGATGCAGAAAATGTGCAGCTTCCCCATAACCTAATGTTACTCTCATTTTTGTGGAATATGCACAGCTGTGAGGATCAGCGCATGTATGATGAACGTAGTAATTGGTTTGCAAAGAAATTAACTCAGGAAAATGTCATCAATTCAGACCTTACTTTTGTCTGAATTTTTCAACTGCTTATATCTTAAGTTTATTTTTGCACTTATCTATTTATATACACACTTTAAAGTATATTGATGAGCACAGTAAAAATGTTTCCCTCAAAGCAACTGGGGGAAGCAAGTACTCAAAGCTTCATGAAGAAATGACACAGATTTGTCAACTTTCACTTGGTGCATGTTTTAAACTGCTGTAATCTACATGTTGCATTATACCTCTTATCTTGTCTTCTTAAATATTTGAATAAAGGTAGGTTACATTTGTTATGAATTTTAGTTCCACAGAAAAGCATGGCCATTACAAAATATTTGCCATAAAATGGGCACAGAGATTGATAAAGGTGATGGTTACCATGAATTAAATCAGGCCCAACCCTCTCTGTCCTCTCTCCCGCCACTCTTTTGAATGATAGTACCCCTGCTGGCTGACTGCTCTTCAGACACACTGAACCTGCTTCTGCTGCAGGGTGCTTGGGCTTAGTGCTCCATTTCCCACCCCTCCTGTTACCCATCTGGTCCACACCTTTTATCTGGGTCTCTGGTCAAAGGTTATCTTATCCAAGAGGCTTTGGTCAATGATCTTTAGAGAACAGTTCTCCCCTCCAACAGACCTGGCATCAACTACACTCACACGTTATCCCCTTACTCTACCTCTTGCAATCTGAATGGAGGCGTTCAGTCCAAATTCATATGGTGAAGCCTCCATTTTCATTAAAGTTAAATAAAATCATTAGGGTGGGGCCCGGGTTTGACAGATTAGTATGCTTGTAAGGAGTGATATCAAATCTCTCTCTGTGTTCTCTCTCTTCTCTCTCCCTCTCCCTTGCTCTCCTCTCTCTCTCTCTCTCTCTCTCTCTCTCTCTCTCTCTCTCTCTCTCACACACACACACACACACACGGAGGTCTTGTGAGCCCAAATCAAGATGGCAGCCACACATGGCCAAGAAGGGCATCTGCAAAATGAAGTCTACATTGCCAGTACCTTGCCCTTAAGCTTCCCAGCTTCTAGAAATATGATAAACAAATATAAGTTATTTAAGCCACTCAGTCTGTGGTATTTGGCGATGGTAGTCCAAGCCGCCTTGTATTCTAGTACCTTCACAAAAATATACTTTAAAGTTTATCAATAAAATGTATCTCCATTGCCCCTATTATGACTTAGCTCTGCATTTCTGCTCTTAGTGCGTCTCACTCTAGAAAGGAGGAATCACGAGAGCAAGGCCTTCAGCACTCAGTCTCTAAGCAGGAATCGCCAACACATACAGTAGTGACACACTGTAGATACTCAAATTGGTATTTGCTGTTTGTTATTTGGATCTTCCTCCCCTAGTCTGAGATGGTGAGATTTTTTTGGTGGTACTGGGGATTGAACTCAGGACCCTGCGCCTGCTAGGCAGGCGCTTATTCCACTGAGCTATATCCCCAGCCCCAGTGTGAGATTTTTTTGAAGCAAAAAAAAATCAAAGAAAATGTATTTTCTATGTTTCCTAGTTTATAGTCATGAGACAAAGCAAGAATATAAAACTCACTTCTCTTGTGTCCAAAATAGAGCACACCATCACCACCTGTGATATTTAAGTAAAGAATAAACAGAAGAAAAAAGAGCAAAAGGAAAACATAACTATCTCATGAGCAAAGTGGGAAGCCATTCCAATCTAAAATTTATTTGGATATATAATACATTAGATGGCATGGAAATAAAACCACAAACATACATTTTTTTTTATTTTGGAGAGAAGAGCAGCTACATTTGCTCCTATAGCTGTCAAATGTGTTCCTCCCGTATTCCCAGGACCCATAATAGCCAGCTAGAAACTGTGAGCTGACAGTTCTGTTGATGGACTTGAGCCACACACTCCAGTCTGTCAGGTTTCACATTTACATCTTAGAATCTAATCTGTTTCTTCCCTCATGAAATCAATTCCATAGCAATTAAATAACCAGCCCACAAGGCATTTTAATATCCCAAGTATTTATCTATATATAGCTCGGAAGGGAGAGGTAATTAGAAGTGATCTGCTATCGCCAGTGCCGAGGGACAGATTAGACCAGTCAATGTCTCATCATTACTTTAAGGAGGTGACACTAAATCTGCCTCAGTCTCCGCTCAGTCCCTCTTAGTGACATGCTGCTGAGCCCTTTCATTTGGCCCTTGGAGGACACAGGCTCTGAAATGGGTGTCATTATCTGGTATTGTGTCTCATTTCTGTGAACTTAAGGCATTACCGAAATAGACTCTGTTTTTAGCCGTGGGGTGATGTCATCACATGCACACAGGACTGGATAAAGTAGGCTTTGAAGGATGTGAAAAGGTGAAAGGAAAATGACTTTCCAGACCCTTATCCATTGGAGTGTTTTGTGCTGAGCCCTGCAGGATGAGAAATTTTTGTCGAAGAAAAAATAACAAGGAAGTACTGTAAGATCTAGTCCAATTATATTGGTCTTCCCTTTGGTAATTTAGCTTATAATTTCAGATCTGTAGCTGCACATACAAGGCAGGAATCTAATGGTCTAAAGAGCACAGAATTTAGCTTGGAAAAACCAGATCTAATCCCTGACTCTGCCTCTTCCCAGGTACCATTAGTCATTAAAATCGCTGAGGCTAGATGCACTCATTTATATAAAAGTAATAAAAATACTATTTTGAGTTTTATGTGCACATTTCTTTTCCACAGCAATAACTGAAATTGAGGTGCATCTTATAAATCTCTGGCTGCATTCAATACCCTTTTTTCCCTGCCTGTATTCACACAGTCTTTTTTTTTTTTTCTAAATAATTTCTCTGCTAAACCTGGGTTTAGAAGTTCCCACATTGGGAAGTAGGAGACCTAACGTGTGATAGAAACAAGGTAGATTTCCTTCATCTATTATCTAGCTTAGTCACCTCTCTGCTATGATCACATGCCTACCACAGACACTCCAAGTTATGAACCACCTAAGGAATAATTAGGAAACTCACAGAGGGTTGGGGGAAGATACAAAACACATTTACAGGAAGCACAAAATAAAACTTCAAAGTAATTAAAAGCATGTAGTTTTGGTTAAATAGAATCTGGTTTTTGTTTCAACGGTGGTACATTTTTAAAAGTATTTATAATCTGTGGCATGTTATTTTGGTGCAACATCATACCTGCAAAAAGATCAGGAAATATCACCTCATAAAAAGTGGTTTGTGATTGACAAATATTGACACAAATGAAAAACTGGATAATGAGACCTTGTCAGGAAGCAGTTGAAGATAATTATGTTAAGCAGAACTCTAGTTACGTTAAGCCAAAAGGAATTTTTCCAGGTTCTTACAAAATATTTGAGAGGCCTGGAACAGCAGGCTCCAGGTAACAGTTTTGAGAGTGACTCTCAGAGGATCGAGATGAAACTGGGCCCTCAGATATTTGCTGCTTTCACAGAAGTCAGAAAGCTGGGCAATCAGAAGTTCATTACAAAAAGGTGTGTCTTAACTACAATCCAACAATCAGAAAACTACCAGCAGAACTGTTCATTCTGGAGCTTGCCACATAGATAAATAGATGCCTCCTACACTGTTTCCTGTTTGTCCACAACCAAAAGTCTAAGGATGGGCCCCAGGATCTATGTTAACACAGTCATATAAACAGCCCTGGCCTCTGTGACCATGCCCGACGGCAAGAAACAAGAGAAGCAACAGAGAGACGACTCAACTTATCCTCTCTCTCTGTGTTTTATGAAAGTGCATCTAACTCGCTGTTATGGTTTATACATTGTGTCAACTTGGGGAGTCTAGAGGTTTGGCTGAGTGACTCAGCAGGAAGCCAAGGTGCTTAATTTGTACACATCCTGAGCCTGTGAAAGAGGGCATGGAGAACGTGTGAGAGCTACATGCCCCCTGGGTGGGGATAGGCTATTTACAATGTAAGGGAAGGAAAGAGGCTGTTTGCAGCCATTCCTCCCTTTTGCTGGGTGTTTTTGCTGTGCTCCACTGCCATGAACATTTGCCCTCTACAATGTGTCACTCTGCCTCAGAACCAGCCAAGTATGGACTGAAACCTTCACAAACTGTAAGCTAAATAAACCTTTCCTTCCTTCATTTTGGGCTTTGGGTATTTTGTCTCAGCAATGGGAGAAAAGTAACCAAGACACTCACCAAACCTAAGGTAAAAATCTTGGCTACAAAAAAGGCTTAGTGTGTTATTGAGTTTGCAATATGGGGAAGTATACTAGATTTGGATATCCCACCACTACTTTTGATGAAATTGAATCACTACAATGAGATATGAAAAGATCTGACTTTCAGAGATGATTAGGTCATGAGGACACTGTCATGTGTGTATTTCCAGAGCAGGTATTCTATAAAAGCCAGTGTATCTCTACCTTCTGGATGTCCCCCCCTTGTGTCTTGTGCCACCCTATAACTCTGGAGAGCAAGAAGTCCCTCATCAGATGCCACCCATCAACCTTAGACCTCATAGCCTCCAAGATGAATAGCTAAATAAACCTTCCTTCTTTATGACAGTCTTAGCATGCAGTAGTCATTTAAAGCATCAGAGAACAGACTTAGACATCTTGCAAGATACAAAAGAACAGAGCAGCAATACACCCAAAAGGGAAAGTTGGCTTGTGTTCAAAAGACAGAGCTCCTGCAACTGGGAAAGCTGGCTGTGAAGCTGAATTAGAGATCTGTGGAGCACCGCAGGATCCCAGGCCTAAACTCTGCTGAAGAGATCCTTCCTTCAAGACAGCGAAGCCAGTGCAGAGCTGGAACCTTCAGTTCCACTGTAGTTATGCCCACACTGCTTCACCTCACACATCGTGAAAAGCCTGAAAAAGTATGTGTGTAATTTTCTTCTGGTACATACAGTTTAATTCCATTTCTACATTTATATGCATTCTTAGAATAAAATTAAAGTTCAGTATATAAAAAGCAAGAAAATATACCCCATTGCTAAGAAGAGGAAAAAAAAGGAAAAGTGGACCTAGAGATAGCTCAAAAGTTACAATTATCAGACAGAGATTTTAATATAACAGATGAGGGTCAAGTAGAAAAAGTGGGCAAAATAGATCAAAGAATGGATAATTTCAGCAGAGTGATAGAAACAAACAAGAAAATAGAAATGCTAGACATAAAATATACAATATCAGAAATAGTGGGGTTAGCAGTAAGTAAAACAGCAGAAGGAAGATCATTGAATTAGAAGACCAATAAATAGAAATAACATAAAACAGAAAAAGTAAAAAGGCAAAATAGCACTAGCAAAGATATAGTGATAGATATAAGATCTTTTATATTATGCAATTTTAAATTTGTTTAAATGACTACTATCTAAACCAATAATAAAATATTGTAGTGTTAAAAAATACTGTAGTGTTTAGTATGTTCAAAGTAAGTATATAAAAACAATACTGAAAAACATGTACGAAGAAAGATAAGGGGAATTATGTTGTTAAATATTCTTATACTTTACACAAAACATTATAATATTTACAAGTAGACTCTGATAAATGAAATCTGCATTAGATTTAGGATTATTATTAAAAAGAAAGACACGAATATATCTAACTGAAAGATCAGTAGAAGAGATCAGTTAGAATACTAAAAGTCCTTAATCACAGAGACAACAGAAATGGAAGAAAAAATGACAGATGTAAAAGAGGATATTGAGGCCAAGACAGTAAACTTAAATCCAACTATGTGAGTAATCACATGTAAGTCAATGAAAACATCCACATTTACAGAATAAAGGCAGAAAGAACAAACTTTCCTCAATAAATATAAAAAATGACAAAATTGAACACTTATCTCCAATAACAAACCAGGAAAGTAGGGATCTAAACTATGAGCTTTCTCTGTCTGGCCAAAGATATTTAAAGATGCTATTTGATCATCAATCATAGACACTGAAAACTTAGGACACTGTTTCCAGTTTAGGATATGGAGAGGATGTCTGCTGTTACAACTTTTGTTCAAGTTTTGTCTTGAAGTGTCTGGACAATACCGTAAGGCAAAAGCAAGATGTAAATGGCATCAATATTAGGAAGAAAGATGAAAAACAGCCACTCTTCACAGAAGACATGATTAAACACAGAGAGAACCGAGAACCTGATAGAACACACACACACACACACACACACACACACACCACTACTATAAAAAATCAATGAATAATATAAAATAAATGTTATAAAACAATTTTTGGGGGCTACTGGGAATTGAGCTCAGGACTTTGTGCTTGCCAGGCAGGCACTGTGCTGCTGAGCTATATCCCTGGCACAATAATATTTTAAGAGCTTAAAATACTGAATACCTTAGGAACACATCTAACGAAAGATAGGTAAGGCCATTATACTCTAAACTACAGAATATAAAGATAGATTTGGAAACCTAAATAAGTAGAATAGATTTGATCATTCAATATTATTAAGATGCCCATTCCACCAGTTGAATACATGAATTCACTATTACTCTAATAAAAAGTCCATGAGGCATTTTTTAAAAAGTTGACTGTCTTGAGATCCGGGGAAGATGGCGACCAGGTGAGCAGCAAGGGAGCGAACCTCCTTAATAAACACCACCAGCTCGAGAGAGACTTGGCGAGCGTGAATGCCGGGACCTCGGCTGGGAAGTTTAAACTGGGCGTATTTCTCTGAGATGCCGGGGGAGATGTGGTAGGGCGGACGAGGCTGCCGGGGCGAGAAGTGGGAAAGCCCCAGACGCTGGGAGCCAGGGACGATCCGCGCGGGGAAGAAGCTTGGCTCGGTCCAAGCGCAGTGGGAGCGCGGCCGCCTCGGTCCCTCCCGTCTCCCGAGCCGGTGCAGCCCCCCAGCGACTCCCGACAGAGATCGGCTTGCTAGCGGCGGAGACGCCCAGCAATCCCACGTTTCGCGCGTGTCGGGCGGGCCGCGCGGAGGGCCCCAAACGCCGCCGGGAGCGGAGAGAAAGATTTGCTGGGTCCTAGCGCCCTGAGAGCACGGACGGCTCGATCCCTCCCGCCTCTCGAGCCAGCGCAGCCCCCCGGCGACTCCCGACAGAGATTGGCTTGTTAGCGGCGGAGAAGCCCAGCAATCCCACGTTTCGCGCGTGTCGGGCGGGCCGCGCGGAGGGCCCCAAACGCCGCCGGGAGCGGAGAGAAAGATTTGCTGGGTCCTAGCGCCCCGAGAATACAGACAGCTCGATCCATCCCGCCCCCCGACCCGGCGCAGCTCTCCGGCGACTCCCGACAGAGATCGGCTCTCTGGCGGCGGCAACGCCCAGCGGTCTCACGTTTCGTGCGCATCGGGCGGGCCGCGCAGAAAGCCCCAAAGGATAGACTGGCAC
>PVLD010030518.1:0-16753 GCA_004027595.1 Dinomys branickii
TTCTGTTGTTGAGAGGATCAACTGTCTGACTAAATTTGCATGTCTGTGTATGGGTCCATACATCTACATTTCGAAGATATCAATGGATAAAGCAACAACTACTGTTGAGACCATATCACCTTGTCTATAGATTAGTTGTGATTGTACTATTTTCTATGATAATTGGTGTCTGTTTGTCAATATGTTTTTGTACTTTTATGTTTCTAAAATAAAAAAAAAAAATAAAAATAAAGTGAAAGTTTTCAGTTCATGTCCATTTAAAAAAAAAAAAAAAAAGAATTTGGTCACCAGATTGTGGTGCTATTGGGAAGTTGTGGAAACTTTAGGATGTGCAGTTTATAGAAGGATGTTAGGTCCTTGCAACTGTGCTCTTGAAGAATCACAGGTCCTTCTTTCTTTTCTCTTTACTTATAGCTTCTATGAGATGGATAGGTCTCCTTTGCCATGATATCCTATATTATTACAAGTCCAAAGCATTATTGCCAAGTGACCATGGACTAACACCTCTGCAATTTTAAGCCAACATGTAAATCTTCTACTTTTAGTTCATTATCTTAGGCATTTCAATACAGGAATACAATGAAGAATAATACATTCTCCGTGGAGAACATGGACTGTCTAGCAAGCATGCTGGTAGCATTCTTATTGTCTTTGAAATGCAAATGAAAAAAATTTAGGACAAAGAAAGCCAAAGTTATATATTTTACAAAAAAGATTCAGAATTCAAATGTAAGCAGTCTACCAAATAGTAGTTTGTAGCACAATTTGACTGTTAAAAACCAGATTATCTTATGAAAATATAGTCCAAAACATGTCCAATGACCTGGATTTAAATACTAGCTTTACCACAAATTAATGATAGCAAACCTCATTTAATCATTACTTGTATTACAACTTGTATAATTATAAAATCAGTGGATACTAAGCAGTCTAACATTTTATTCATTTAAAAAGCCTATAAATTTACTGCTCTGAAATAGCATATTTTTCTCCAAATTGCTCATCCCTCTGCAATAATTTTCAAGGACAATTAATATCCAGAAAGCCTCTTGCATGTAAGCTGTAAAGTGAGTCTTTACATTTGAAGCAATGTTCTGCCTTTCTGTGGAAGACAGACAGATGACCCACTCCCATAAAGTCCATGACTTAAATTCTGGAATTTGTGAGTATGTTATATGGAAAAATCAACTCTGTGGATGCATTAAGTGTGTTGAGATGGGGGAGTACCCGTATGTGTGGGCGAGTTCAGTGTCATCACTGGAACCCTCCACAAGAGGAAAACATGGTAGAATCAAAATCCGATGGAGATTTGAATATATATATATATATATATATATATATATATATATATACATATAGATAGATAGATAGATATAGATACAGAGAGAGAAAAAAATAATTAAAAATTAGAAATTATACAGAATTTCAAAAAACAAGATGATATGAATTCAACGATTGTTCTATTGCATATTTTTGTCTCTAAAGTAATTCAGATTACTAGATATAAGCATGCAAAATTTGTCACATAAAAGCATTAACTGTTCCCCTCAATAAACCGCCAGAAATCAGCAGTATAATTATCTTAGTTACCTTGTATATATGTATTTTTTCTTCCTCTTTCTTCCTTTTCTCCTGTCCCTTTCCCAGTTGTTCTTTTCTTTTGAGCAGTTTCCTTCCCTTTCACAAGTGAGGGGAGTTAAAAACCAAGGGCTGTAAGTAGCCTCTGAAAACTACATGAAGCAATGAAATGGCCTCTTCCTACAGATTGCAGAAGCCTTGCTGGGACATTTACATCTTTTATTGCCATGATTTTAAAGTAATAGCAGCTGTTTAGGACATTACATTGGTGGTGATTTGTTGCAGATGCAAAGGGAAACAAATGCAGTGCTTAGCATTGTTTTACCCTGCGATTCAACCCAGGGCCTCTTCCCTTCCTAGCTGCACGTTCCCTCTGTGACTCATTAGCCATCATAACAGTGAGTCCCATTTATTTGCAGTTACATATGTTTTCTGCGATTACCTTCACAGACTTTAACCTTCTATGTACACTTATCCCATCCAGTCTTCACCTGTAATGCCTAAAATATATATTACATTACATATGGCTAAAAGGCTTCCTTATTTAACTAGGAAAATGAAGCAACTTCAACTTAATATTCTCAGTTCCAACAGGCAAACATTGAAGAGTAATGGTGATTTCATTCTTTCCCACTATGCAGTATTTAATGAAATTACCAAGTTCTCTAATGTTCTCTCTACCATGTCCCACATTTTAATGCTCCTGGGCTAAGCCCTAGTTATGTCTGAACTTGTGTTGCAAGCCAATCTCTCTCCTTCCAATCTTGCCTCACTTTGAATCATCGCACACGGTGTAGCTTGTGTGTTCTTTATTATTATGCCATGTTTTATTCACAACAAATTTTAAATTTTGTTCATTGATTTACACTAATACTAAAATAAAACCACCAGGCCTTTACCTTGGCATACTTGGGCCTATGCTCATGATTTTACATTGGGATCAGTTAGTTCTTTTGTGATACGCAGTACAGTCACTGGTCTTCTTTACCTTCCTGTAACCCTCTGAATTGAGTCCTACCTAGGTGCCATTGTGTTTATCTTTCTTCTTTGAAATGCTCCTTCTTTTTTCTGAATGTTTCTTTTCTTTAATGTTATTCACTTCTTAGCTTAAATACTCCTTTGTTCATACATGTGAGAATTTCTAATCTCCAGTTAGAGATGCTGGTCATAGAATGATTATTCTCTTAATACTTTTAAGGAAATCTTAGGAAGAACTTTAACCAGCTGCTTTTCCATTTTATGTTAGCAGTGTGCTCCATTGCTGTGACTGAGGACACTTGGCTTCAGCCCATGATGCTAGGGTCTTATTTCTCCCGGTGAAATAGAATTCTGAAGTCTCAGTAGATCTATACAGAACTCTCCCTCAAAGAAAAGATCCAGCACATTTTCTGCTTTCTAGTCCTCAGCATTCACACTGTTCTCAAAGTTGTTCTCTTGTTTTGTCTAGTCAAAATATTGATGTGTTTATTGAAATTCTGTTCAATTTATTGTATATCTTGTGCTCAATTTGTCAGAGTACTATAAGTTTCAGGAAGCAAAGAAGATATGTATTTTGTGTCTAGCTGTATTTCGTGCTCAAAATGGTGTACTGGTCCTATTAAGTATTTGTTAAACACTTATCTTTGTCTCAGTCAAGTTTCATAAGAACTTTGCAGCTGGAAAGGGCTAAGAAAGTTTGTCTGTGGATAAGTGACAGAAAATCTTGTGGAGAAAAGGCCTCACAGTCTTCCCCAGTTGTGGGTATTCCAGCCAACATTCCAGAACTTGTGTATCATCCCTAGAGAGAGAAGTTGCATGAAGAAAATGAACAAATTTTGGCAGTGAGAGCTAACAGCAATTTGGGAGATTTAGAAGCAAAATGATGATTTTGTGCTCAGTTTGACACAAAAATGGGATTCTTTCTGATTTTATGTTGAATAACTTGATAAAATGAGCACTTAGATGCTTGCTGCTCTGCTGGATCTCAGGAGGGACATGGAAACAGGATTGCTGAGGGTCACACTGGCATGATAAAATGCAGATGCAAGCAAGCGAGAGGCATGCAAAGCAACATGTAGAAAGATGCAAATCAAGCAGCAGAAATGCACCGATGGACTGAAATGTGACTGCCTACTCTTCTTGCTTCCAATACCTTTACACACAGAGGATAATAGTTGTTTTTCTTTAGTGCCGTCGCTGCAATTTTCAAATGCTATTGTGCAGTGTGATAACTTTTATCTCAATATCTAAGACATCTGAATAGATTAAGTTAATTATTTATTCTTATTAATTTTCTGTCTATGCAGGATGCTTTCATGCTTATCGTGTAAATGATTGACTTGAGTAATTACATGAATGTCTAAGGGCTGCTTTTGGAGAGATGACATCAATGAATTTCAAGATTTTATTTTAGATTGTCTTTCACAATCATTTCAGATGCCTTCTTATGTATAATTAGCCCTGCTTATGCAGAACAAAAGTGGGCCAAATTTATGCTTAGCTTCTCACAGTACTTTTGTCTGACAATACATACAGATATAAAGCAGTTTTTATGCTTCATATCTGGTTTTCCATCACACTTTTCATTTTGTATAGTTAATATCTAATTCTTCTCATTCATCAGTCTATTCATCCACCCACATGCATATGTGTGCATTTTCAATATTTCACTAAAAGTTTTGGACAAATTCCTGTGTATCAGACACTGAAGTTTTCTCTGGTAATGGCACCTGTGAATAACATGAGGTCTTTTCATTAAGGATGTCACAGGGAATACCTTAAAACAGTGTGAAAATTGATGTAAGTATATTACATATACAATAATTCGTGATTATTTTTTCATGATTATGAACCGTTATTAGAATTCATAAATGTGGTGTCTTTGATGTTATATATTAATTGGGCATTTGTAAAAGTAAGATATACTAGACAATAGAAACCATATTGGCTTATGTTTTAAAATAAGTACTAATGTTTCTATGCAAATATTGGAAGTTTATTATCTTGCTCAATATTCCTGTAAGGGTTCATGGGTATGCTTTACATGCTAAAACCATTATAAATGAGAGAGAAAAAGGAAGATTGGTGTAAAGGAGAGAAAAAATTGAAGAAATTTGATAGCAAAATGTATATTAAAAAGAAAATACAACTGAATATAAATGAACCCTATCAATAACAAGAAAATGATAGCATTTCAGCTTAATTTACTTTGGCAAACACTTGTATGTATGCACAGAGAATATAATCTAAACACCTTATTAGAATATGTATCTTTTTGCTGCAGCTTGCTTTATCATGCCAGGAGATATATAATGCTTCCAGGAATAATTTGTGGTTAAATGTGTTGTTAGCTGTTACCAAGAAAACTGAAGGGAGGAATATATTTGCCAAAGTACTTAGAATGTAATATCTTCTAAAAGAGTAATGCTTATAATAAGAAGACCCATACTGATAATTTACACTACTAATTCTCTATCTGCTTCATGACTGATGAAAGCAAATTGAAATGGTTTCTCCAGCAAACAAAAACTACATAATAAAATATGTTGTCAAAATATCTTTTTGAATCATGTCATATTGGAAAGTAGTTAATAAATAACTATGTAAATAGAAAAATAATGAGACTAAGACCTTTAGTCATATGGATAATATGGTTTAAATTATATTTGTGAAAGTACATCTTAAAATGGAAAACCACTGATGAAAACAGTTATACCTGATTACATTTTTAGGAAAATACATCCTAATAATACAAAGATAATACTTCTTTTGATAAAACTTGTTGATTGTGTTTTGAATGTGTTGATTGTGTTTTGAAATTGCAATGCTTTCATGGAATAAGTATTGATATAAAATTCAATTATGGTGAAATTTTGATTTAATATTATCCCACTTGATGGAATAGAGACAGCCTTTGAAATTATGATCCTGTGTATTTTCATTGATTTTTTGTTAAACCACCCCACTCTGTTTGGAGTGAGCAGATTTCTATCAATCTTTCCTGACTTGTACACTTACAGAAAGTCACTTCTTTATGGACTCCAGCCTTTAACTCTTCATTTTGACAGGCAATTTACATGCATTAAGTGTTAATAAACATCTGTCTTGAGGAATTACAGTTATCAGTGACAGGAAGGAAACAAAGATACTTTGATGTTGTATTTGGGCCAATATGTGCAGTTCATTGCCTGGGTATATTATAATTTTTGTGTTGACTTATATTTAGCAGAAAATGAAGTTTAGATTCTCATATTCAAAATAATGGTTACATAATAACAACAGTTTAAATGTTTTAAATTTACTAAAGTAGTCAAAATAGAGTTATTTAAGTTAGATTCCACAGTTTGTCAATAAGAATAATAACATTACTTAGAATGATATATATTTATAAATGTATTTGATAGTCATTTATGAATTTTATGTGACTTACATGCATTAACCATATCAAATTATAGTACATAAATTGAGTATATATCCAGTTTCATATATATACATATATAATTTTATCATAATTAAACATTCTGGATATTCATGATAACCAGTGCATTTCAAGTTTTGAATTGAAAATATTTCAATAATCAAAATAACATTTTATATTAGAATCGGGTTTTATTTATCATTTTCCTTTTAAAATTTAATGTTAGTGTTTTTAACAGGAAGAGACAACTTTAAAATCATAAACACCTCACAAGATTATTTTCAGAAACAATACTTCAAATAACATTAGCTTAAAATATTGGTATCTATAGAAGAGTATCTTGGACTGTGCAGCACACAGTGCTTATCTCTGGTTTGCAGAAACCACTCTTAGTGGAGATGTGGCTCAGGGGGCAGCCACTTGCATCAGAGAGCTTCTGGGTTTGATACCCAGTACTGAAAAAAAAAAAAAAACAGGAAAAAAGCTCACCCCAAAACTTGGTATTTCAAACAGTCATTTTATTTTTTTCTCACAATATTTTAGATCAGTAATTTGGAAAAAATGTTGTTAGATGCTTTACGTGATTTGTGTGATGGTAGATTTGAGATTTGAGATATCTATGCAGAATGTACATTCCCCTTAAAGGGGAGTTAAAATTGAGTTGAACTCAGGGCCGTCACAGTGAAGGGCGGTGTAGTTGCATGCGGTCTAAATTCCCAAGTGAGAAGGAAGATCGTGCTTCCTTATGGACAAAGTGGCAAAGAATTTGTGGCTATTTTTAATCTATGTCAGTAGATAGTATAAATTACTTTTTTGCCCAGTTACAATACTTTGTAGAAATTTTTTTAATGAAGTATACTGAGATGTGTGTTACAATATCTGAGGTTTTATTATGATAAAAAATTGTAAATAACTTCATTACCTCACAAGAAATAACCTTATTTGTACTTTTTATTTTATTTGCTTTGATGTAAATTCCCATAAAATACGTTTACAGTTGGAAAGATTTAAGTAATGTCTGTATCAGTAAGTACATTCCTTTACCTATGGCATTATTCTGGTCAATTATAAGTGCTTATAATTAGTCATACAATTAAAATGTATATGAAAAATAGTACATAATCATTAAAATACCTCAGAATGTGTCAAAATTTAGTGGCTTAAGTCATTATAAAATTGTACATTTTAAAGCACAAAAGACCTTAGAATCTATTACTAAAAGACAGTTGATAACTACTTAACTTTAAAATTGGTAAGTATAGCTTTAGGAGTGTTCTATTTACCCCTAAAGACTTACATATGAAATGTCATACATATAATTTTCAAAGATAGTAAATTTATTGTTATAAAATTATTAAGGTCATTCATATGTAATTAGCTGAGTAGTGATATATACCAAGAATTTGGATGTGTATTCTAAACACACGATCTCATTTAATTCTATTCCTCTAAGGGATATGAAATATTTCCTCTTTATCAGGTAATGATTAACACATTAATATTAGTTTAATGTTGCTGCTAGAAAATAAATTGTTCATTTGTTCACAAAACATGTAAAATCTCTTTCCTTAATGGGAAAGAAATTAAAGTTCACCTGTAATGCAGAAATACATATATACACGCACACACATACTGTCCTACACTATACTGTACATACTGTAATACTCTACATACCATACGTGCTGTACATACTATACACACATACTGTATGTAGAACCCACTAATGTTTTGCAATTATTTTTCCATTTTTCTCTATTTTTCCATTTTTGCTTCTGAAAAGAATTTATAAGAACAAAAACAAAACAAGCGAAAAACCATAATTAAATATTTGCAGAAAACACACTAAAGTAATAAATAATAAAATAAGAAATTGCAGAAAAAGTTAGACTATCGTGTCTGACTACAGCGTCAAGAAAAAAAACAAAAAAGCACAAAATCTAAAGTACATGTCGTATTAAATGTAAATAATTGAAGGAAAACAAAAAGTAAACCTTGTACACCCGCTCATGACCACAAACAAACGCAGAAGCTCTGAGTGTGTTGCTGACACTTGGTAAGCAGGGCTATAGCGGTTGCACCACTTCATGTGCAGTTAGGGGGTGCAAAGCTACACTGTGAAACTTGCCTCCTTTGAAAATATATACACTGCTCTTTCTCTTTCCCATTATCGTGCACCGTTTCTGTAACATACGGTTTTCCTCCATTCACTTCAGATATAATTTCAGATTCAGTACCAATACAGGTTACATGCTAGAACCCTTTTCTTATCAAGTCATTTTCTTTCCTCAAGTTTTTATTTTATTTATTTTTGAATTTTATTTTAAAAATAAAAGAAGGAAAACATTAACCGACAGACATCCATTTACAAAATAGCAGAAGAACAATACAAGCAATAGAGAGCTACAGACAAAGTAGTAGGAAATTAACAATGGTTGTTGTATTACGTATTGGTATCTTCAAAGTGCTTTCTCAGGAGAACAAGTAGAGACATGCAAGATTGATCAAATAATTAATCATTAAAGGAATACTTGCTGAGAGACAGAAGGAAGAAAAGGCAATACATGTAGATCACTGACTTCAACGGTCCTGTGTTTATTTATCTATACAGACAGTTAATCTCCATTACCAACCGGAAGTCAGAGGCTCCTGGAGAGGGGACACGGGTGATGGGGAGTGTTGCCCTCATCAGTGGACGAGTCCCCTGGTGCTCACACCTGAGGCGCTAGTAGAAGGCGGGGCCCCGTGGAGGCAGAAGCCTTTAGAAAGTACATGTGTGGCTCTCATCCCTTTGCTCTGTGTCCGGTGACCACGAATTGCGGGGCTTTGCTCCAACGTACTCTCCCACCATGAGGCTGCACCACGTCTCAGACCCACCGCGACGGAACCAGCTCAACCTGATGCAAATCTCTCAAACCACAAGGCAAATAAACTTGCCTAGGTCAGGGGCTTTGCGTGGTAACAGGAACACTGACCAACACAGACGGTGTGAACTGTGAACGCTTAACCTCTCCAGAGACTGTGCAGATCAGGTTTATGTGCCTGATGGTGTGATGCTGTCATAGATATTTTCAGAAAGAATAAAGACTCAATTATCTGTACAAGTCATCATGAGAAAATTTCTTTGCATGCCTTTTCCTGTTTCTTGTTTCTTATTGAGTTTTAAAAGTTCTTTATATGTACAGTGTCAAAAATTAGCTGTCTTATCTCTTACAAATATTTTCATTCAATTTGTAATTTTAATGTTTAGTTTACTTCCATGTGCTTACAATTTTATGTAGAGGAAATATGGATTTCTGTATAGGATATTAGCTTGCTCCTTTATTACATATGACTTTGGCATTAGCCTTTCAGGCACGTTATGTTTAATAATGAGGACAGGTAGATCCTAGAACAAAACTAGATCTATGAGAGAATTAAGCAAAGGATTTAGTTCTTCTAGATACCAGTGAACTCGGAGGGCAGTTGTAATTTACCAACTTATTTGAATTTATTTATCGACAACTGACAGAACTGACCTTGTCATTTAAATTTTGTTTGCTCCATTACTCTTCCTTGCAAAAGTACCTCTTACACACACACACACACACACACACGTGCACACACACACATAGTCATACACCGACATATATATGGATAAAAAACACAGGAATACCCTTATACAGACATATATAAGGTATAGCAGAACACTAATGTCAATAGACAATTAAACTGGTATTTCTCCATCACCATTTCTTTCATTTTCTAAAAATTATGCTGCTGGGTATAGTGAATTTTGGTCAGCTATTTTGCAAAAAATTATAGGTGATAGTATTCTTATAAAATTTTCCAGTCCATCTTTGCTCCTTATGAGATATTTCACTATTGGTCAGACTTTTTTGTTTCTGAATAGCTACTTACAGCTGTGAAAAATAAATAATCTTTATTTTATAGGTCATTACAACCTGCAAAATGTCTCCCACTGCATTAACTCATAGGGACTTGTTTATTACACTGAAATACACATAAAATTCTCCTTTCCGACTTCCCTTCATTCCTCTAACCCACACCTCGTGCTTTTCCTGGCAGTTTACATAATCTAAATTTTCCCCAAATTTTGAAGTTCTCTTAGACTACAAGAGCTACCTCTGTTTTTAATTTCTGAGCTGAGAGAATGATGTTCTACCAATGAAATTGTGCCTGACATCTAAGTGTTTTCCTTTTTATGTTACTGGGTTTTTGTGGGGGGGGGGGGTGGGTGAAAACCAGTCCCTTTGAATTTCAGAGTAACCCAGGATTTTTGCTTCCTCTCTATTTCACTCAGGCCACAAAGTCTCCTATGTTTTCAAGTCTTATTTCTAAATTCTTCATTCTTAGCATGTACTCTGAAAACACAAATTCAATCAGTATATCTTAGCATTTTCTGCCTAAAATTATATTCCTGAGAAGCTAGCTCTTGAAATCAGAATAGGCAAATATTTTGTTTGACTTGCCGTATTTCAGATGTGTTTTTTTTCTCTTTCTTGCTAATCAGAGTATGTAGTAATAGCATAAAGGCTCGTATAGAAGTAATCTTCATCAATTCACAGGCAACTTCTGACCCTCATGAAAAGTTTCTCTCTCAGTGAACAACACTGTATGGGACGTATTGTTTTTATAGATATACACAGTTCATATATGGAATCTAGACATGTACACAATGCTAATTAGTGCAAATATGACTGCTAGTGAAGAAAAAAGTTTTAATATTTATAAAATCAGGAAAATGTTATCATTAGGGTGGTACAGGATTTTCTGTAGGAAGAATATCAGAAGTCCTCTGGAATCTGGGTAAGGTTTTTTGTTTTCTTTTTCTGTACACGGGTTATAGGAACATCAAAATTTACCTTGTTATTATATTAAATGAGTTTTTAAATACGTTCCCATGTATACTTCTAAAACTTTGTAAGAGAAAAATAAAGTTTCAATTATATTATCTGAATTATAGTAGAAAAATTTTGAGATACAGCTATATACAATGTTTATTATCTCAGAAATTTTGGGAACATATACTCAATGGAAGTTCTACACATTTACACAAAAAATATAGAAAGGCAACCTTCAGTAGCATTGGATGCCAATGCTCAGGTATAACTGTTAAAAATAATTCAATATGATGTTAATGTTCACATATTCTTGGACAAAATTTGATTTATAATTAAAATTATTATTTTCCATGAAATTTCTTAATGACTAGCAAATTAAATGTTTCAGAGTGTCAGCAAAGACAATGACATATTTGGACAAAATTGGTAAATTCATGGTTGGACTTGAAAGCAATTAATAGCCAATAGTAGTATTTATTTTAATATAACTGGATTTAATAATATTCATATTGATGTAGGCCATGCAAGTTGAATGTATTTGTAATATTTAGGCTTTGACTGAGGAAGCAAAAGCATCTCTATGACTATTTAGCATAGAGAAACTTAATGGAAGAAATTAGAGGCTTGCACATCTATTGGTAAGACTGGGTAACAAACATAGGAAATGCAGAGACCAAGAATCGCTGGAGAACTTTCACTTGACAGAGAGTTTCACAGCTCACTACCACAGAAGAGCAGGTAATTTTCAAAGACTCATTGCTGGAAGCCATGGTCAATCATCTTAACCTTGTTTTCTACTGGAAATACTGATTTTTTCCTCTTCTCACTTCCCAATTGTGTGCAATTTTGATTGACAATATTTAACCAAGAAGCATAGAGCAAAAGAGATTTCTGAAAATAGAGTTCCAGTCTTTTCCTGTGATAAACAGGAAAGGATGTATAAAGGTCATTAAGTATAATGCAAAAATTATGGATGAGGTTTCAAATAGAAATTACTATTATTTTTTGCTGGAAAGATTTAGCCTAGTTCTGCTTAAAATAAAATTGCATATTTAAATATACAACAGGCACTCATTGTATTAGTATATTTTAAAAAATAATAAATGATGTGACACAGACTATTAAATAATAGTCATACACAAATAAAGTATGCACAAATTTCAAAAATTTTTATAGTTGAATGTAAAATTGTGCCCTAATGTAATTAGAGAGAACTACATTTCATTGTGAGGAAAATGAGTGAATATACCCAGTTCATTTGTGTCCTGCCAGTGAATAAATGAATTTTATTATTTAAATTTAGCCAAAGTAACTATTCTTGAAAACTTTCGGGAAGATGGTGACCAGGTGAGTGGCAGAGGGAATCTCTCCCAGAGACCGATCTTTGCGCGCAGGTGCCCGGTCCGTGGATGCAAAATTCCAACCGATCGGGCTGCTCTCCGCCGCCTGAGCATTAAAGGGCCAGCTGACAAGCCGTGCTGCGAGAAGTGGGCGGATCCTGAGAGCTGGGCGCTCGAGGGATCGGTGCTGCGCTTGGGCCGCAGCTCGGTTCAAATCGCGTACAGCCGAGAGAGCGATTGCGGAGGGAAGGACGCCTTCAGCTCCTGAACCCGATCGGCTCAGAGGCGGCTGTAACCAGGATTTGTTGGAGGCAGCAGAGCAGAGGAAACTCAGAGAACGTGCTACAAGGGACAGACTGCACCAATCTGGGCAGCGGTCCGGGATCCCGCTCAGAACCCCACCCCCGCAGCCGGAGCCACGTGAACTGGAGCAACAGTGACCAGCGGGATTTCTGACTCGGGAAAAAGCTCCATCCAGGGAGATACATCTGAATGGCATTCCTGTCTGCACGATCCCAGGGTGAGTTAAGTGGGCGCTCTAACCGGTTTTTCCTAAATCGGGAAGAAGCTCTGCCCAGCGAGTGACATCAAAGCAGCTTTAAGGACTGCAGGATCTCCCAGGTAGGAAAAGCTAGCTAGGCGCCCCAACAGGATTTGTGAGGAGGGAAGGAGTTCCACCCAGGGAGGAACACCTGAGCAGCCTGTCTGCAAGACTCCTGCGGTGGTGAGCTCTTTATACGCCCCAGCCAGGTCTTGGGGTAGGGAGTAGAAGCGGAAATCTCAGCAGACAGCTTAAGGGACATTCTCCCAAAGAGAAGGAATCATTGGAGCAGCCTCTGCAGCAGACCTTTGCCTGCTGAACTGCCTGGGGAATTTATAGCTCCACATTTTGAATCTGATACCCAAAAATGGGAAAACAGAGGAAAAAAACGCAGTCTCAAAACTCAACACCACCCAGAAAAAGTTTTGAATGTGAAGATACAGGGGAACCAGGAAGCCACATACCTTCAAGCTATGAAACAATTGCATCCGAAATGAAACAACTCCAACAGGCCATAAAAGAGCTTAAAGCAGAAATAACCCAAATACCCGCAATGATTTCTCAGACAAAAAACGAGCTGAAAACAATGATGGAAGAAATGTTCCATTCACATAGACAAGAAATAGACAAACGACTAGAAGAAAATAGGAAACAAATGGAAACGTTACAAGAGCAATTTAGGAATGAATTACCAAGAATGAAACAGGTCCAAAGAGAATGCCAGGATTTGAAAACTAACGCTGAAAGCATGCAAAACCGTTTAAATGAAACAGAAGATAGAATTTCAGAAATTGAAGACAGCGTGGCAGCTTATGAGCGTGAAAGGGAGAATCTCATGATATCATCAAAGACACAAGAAAAGTCAACCCAACAGCTACAAGATGAGGCAGAACGTAACAATATTCGAGTTATAGGAGTGTGTGAAACAGCAGGAGATCTCACAAACGATATAAAAGGAATATTTGATGAAATAATAGCAGAAAATTTCCCAAACAAGCTAAAAGATTCTGAAGTTCAGTTAAGTGAGGCATATAGAACCCCAATGATCCATAACGCAAAGAAAAACACACACAGGCATATAATAGTCAAGATCCCAGATATCCAGCAAAAGAACACAATATTAAAAGCTGCTAGAGAAATGAAACAGATCACCTATAAAGGAAAGTCCATCAGAATCACAGCAGATTTCTCAACGGAAACAATGAAATCAAGAATAGCTTGGAGCTAGATACTACAGATTCTGAGACAAAACAACTTCCAACCCAGACTGATGTATCCTGCAAAATTATCCCTCAAATTCAATGGAGAAATAAAATATTTCCACGACAAAGAACAACTGAAGAACTTCATGGGTGCCAAACCAGCATTGGAAAAAGCACTAAAAGATATTCTAGACAGAGAAAAAAGAGACCACAATCCCAAGAATAGCTATAGAAATAACTCCCTAAAGAGAACAAATAATTAAACAGTCAGCAAAAGAAGGAAAACTTCAAGTAAATAACATGACTAGAATAAGCCAACATATAACCATGATAACCATTAATGTAAATGGCCTCAACTGAAAAGTCAAAAGGAAAAGATTGTAAGACTGGATTAAGGAACACAATCCAATGATATGCTGTATACAGGAAACATATTTTACTCAAAAAGAAATGCATAGGTTGAAAGTTAAAGGTTGGAAAACAATTCTCCATGCAACAGGCACCCAGAAAAAAGCAGGGGTAGCTATTATGTTTACAAACAATGTAAACTTCAAACCAAAAACAATCAAAAGAGATAAAGAAGGCCACTACATACTAGTTAGGGGAAAGCTATAAGAGGAAGAGGTAACAATCCTAAACATTTATGCACCAAACAATGGAGCACCTAATTTTACAAGTCAAATCTTGACAGACGTAAAAAATCAAATAACTAATAACATTATAGTAATAGGGGACCTAAACACCCCTCTGACGCAATGAGACAGGTCAACCGGACAGAAACTCAGCAAAGAAATAACAGATCTGAACCACAAGTGTGAACAAATGGACTTAGTAGATGGATACAGAGTGTTCCCCCCCACAGCATCAGAATACACATTTTTCTCAGCTGCACATGGGTCTTTCTCCAAAGTAGACCACATTCTAGCCCATAGAGCATATCTACCAAAATGCAAAAGAATTCAAATTATCCCATGCATATTATCGAACCACAATGCAATAAAATTGGAAATTAATGACAAAGAGAACTCCAAAAACCACATAAACACGTGGAAATTAGACAACAACCTACTGAATAACGAATGTGTCACACAAGAGGTTAAAGAAGAAATTAAAAATTACCTACAAATAAATGAAAATGCAAGTACAACCTATCGGAATCTGTGGGATGCAATGAAAGCAGTCCTCAGAGGGAAATTTATAGCAATGAAATCATATACAAAGAAAAGTAGAAAGAGAGCAAATAAATAACCTATTGATACACCTCAAACTATTAGAAAAAGAGCAACAAGCCAAACCAAGAGCCCAAAGAAGGGAGGAGATTATAAAACTCAGGGAAGAAATTAATGCAATAGAGATGAAGAGAACTCTACAAAAAATTAGTGAATCAAAGAGTTGGTTCTTCGAAAGAGTAAATAAAATTGATGAACCCCTAGCCAACTTAATCAAAAAAAGAAGGGAAAGATCTCAAATTCATGCAAAAAGGAATGAAAAAGAGGAAGTCACTACAGATCCAAAAGAAATAAAAAAGATCATTAATACCTACTTTGAAAATCTGTATTCCCATAGGATAGAAAATACCGAACAAATGGACAAATTCCTAGAAAGGTACAAATTGCCAAAATTGAATCAGGAAGATGTAAAAATCCTGAATAACCCAATATCAATTAATGATATTGAAAACATCATTAAAAACTTACCAACAAAAAAAGCCCAGGCCGTGATGGATTCACAGCAGAATTCTATAAAACCTTTAGAGAAGATCTAATGCCAACACTCCTCAAACTCTTCAACGAAATCGAAAAGGAAGCAACTCTCCCCAACACATTTCTGGAGGCAAGCATCATACTAATACCAAAACCAGAGAGAGACCCAACCAAGAAAGAGAGCTACAGGCCAATCTCGCTAATGAACATAGATGCAAAGATACTCAACAAAATACTGGCGAATAGATTACAGCGAATCATAAGGAAAATTACACACCACGACCAGGTAGGATTCATTCCAGGAATGCAGGGATGGTTCAATATTCGCAAATCAATTAATGTAATACACTATATTAATACAGTCAAAGACAAAAACCACATGATCATCTCAATAGATGTAGGAAAGGCTTTCAATAAAGTTCAACATACATTCATGTTAAAAACCTTAGAAAAAATAGGAATAGATGGCCTCTACCTCAATCTGATCAAAGCCATCTACAACAAACCTACAGCCAACATCATACTAAATGGACATAAACTGAAAAACTTCACTTTAAAGTCAGGAACAAGACAAGGATGTCCACTGTCACCACTCCTATTCAACATAGTTCCGGAAGCACTAGCCAGAGCAATCAGACAAGAGAGAGAAATAAAAGGAATAAGGATAGGAAAGGAAGAAGTCAAACTATCACTATTTGCAGACGACATTATACTATACATGTAGGACCCCCAAAAACTCCACAAGAAAACTCCTGGAATTAATTGACGAATTCGGCAGCGTAGCCGCATACAAAGTAAACACCCAAAAATCAATAGCATTCCTGTACACAAACAACAAACAGACAGAGAGAAATTGAGGAAACCATACCCTTTACAATAGCAACCAGGAAATTGAAATACTTAGGAATCAATCTAACAAAGAATGTGAAAGATTTATTCAGTGAAATCTACAATACTCTGAAAAAAGGAGATTGAAGAGGATTTCAATAAATGGAAAAACATACCATGCTCATGGTTAGGAAGAACTAACATTGTAAAAATGGCCATACTACCAAAACTGTTGTACAGATTCAATGCAATTCCCATCAAACTACCGTTAACATACCTCACAGATCTAGAGAAAATATGCCTCAAATTCATCTGGAACCAGAA
>PVLD010030519.1:0-16751 GCA_004027595.1 Dinomys branickii
CATGGTGAAATTAAATTGGAATTATCTCTATATTTTTATATATAGTTTCTGTCATACAATTAAAAATAAATGGGGTAAGTATAAGAAAAAACTGTGACCACATCCAGCTGACACATCAGCCAGAAATGGACAGAAAAGATAACCAAATAATAGAGCAGCAGACATCCAATTAAAAATGACTGATATAAGCGGGATGTGGTGGCAGAAACCTGTACTCCCAGCACTCTGACAGTGTAAGACAGGAGTATCACAAGTTTGAGCCCAACCTAGGGAACTTAGTGACTTAGTGAGGCTCTATTTCAAAACAAGAAAACAATTTTTTTAAAGTACTGGGGATATAGCTCAGTGCAAAGGCAATCTCCCATATATTCAGAGAAACAAATTGAAAAATGGGTATTCAGACTGTTTGACCACTTAAAACTTAGTTTTCTTACTAGTGAGCTATTTGTACAACTCCTTATTATATGTGTGGTTTCAAAATGTTTTCTCACATTCCATAGGTCATCTCTTCACCGTGTTGATTAAATTGGCTTTGAAGAAGCTTTTAGCTTAGTTTAATTACACCTGTTTATTTTTGCTTTTGTTGGTAGTTCTTTTGATATCTTATCTAAAGATTCACTGCCAGTGTTTTCTTCTAGCGGTTTAAGAGTACCATTTAGGCCTTTGGTACATTTTAAGTAACCTTTGTGTGTGGTTTGAGATAAGGATATAATTTCATCCTTTTGCAAGTGGGTACGCATTTGTCTCAACAGCTTTTCTTGAAGAAACTATTCTTTCCCCACTGTGTATTCTTCACATCTTTGTCAAAAATCAATTAATTATATGAGATTGGGTTTACTTTGAGTCTCTCCATTATGTTTCATTGGTTTCTATGTCCATTTTATGCCAATAATATGATATTTTGATTATTATAACTTTGTGATTACTGAATGATATAATACTGTACTGTTTTAAACAATACAGCCTTCTTGCTTTTTAATATTTTATATTGCCTTACTTTGGTGTCTGTGCATTTGAAGAAGGAGGGACTCTATTCTTTGCAGACTAGCTTTGTGTAGGAGAGCCTTTAATTACGCAGCCAATCCAGAGATTCTCTGCAGGCCATCTGACATGATCCAAGTGCAGTCTTGGTGCTGGAATATGATGGCAGAGTGGCTTGGTCCTGGTTCAACAGGTGGGTGGACATGTTACTTGGATCTGTGAGAGTGGGCCTAAAACCTAGGTTCACTAGGGTAGATCAATTTATTGAATATACAGAGGTGGATCTGAAGCCTGAAGCCTGTTTGCACAGGGGCTCAACCAGTGTCGGGGAAGGTCCCTAGCCTGAGTCTTCTGGTGCTGGCCAGTACCCTGGATAAGCCTGGTTCCTGGGACCACTGGGAAACTTAGAGCCTGGACCCAAAATGTTTGGCCTGGTATTAATGTGAGCCTAGAACCTAAATCTATGGCATTGGTCTATTGGATCCATGATGATTGCTTTGAAGTCTGGATTGCAGACATGTCTTACAGCCTCAGTGCATTAGATCTGACCTGGCACTGTGATCTTTAGGGATACACATAGAACTGAGATCTTCTGAAACAGGTCTGGAGACTGGGACCATTAAAATCAGCCTGGAGACTATGGCTAGTTTGGTGCTAGTGTGAGTGTGGAAACTCTCTAGGATGACTGGTCTGGTGCCTAAGGCTTTAGGTGCTGGCTTGTTCCTGGAGCCTTGGACTGTGTGGACATCTATAGAGCCTATGTCCATTGGTGTTAATCTACGGGTGAGGTGTACACATCCTCACTTTGAGGCTAGGTCCACGTGGTCTGGCCTGAGGTCTGAGGAATTAATACCCAGAGGTGATCCATGGGGCTATTACAGCAATCTGATCTACTGGGTCAGGCCTAACACTGATCTGATTGATCACAGGATGACACGAACTAGCATGGAGGGTTGGACAACAAGGACTGGCCTGGAACCAGGCTATCCTAGAACCTGTATCTGTGAATGCTGTCTAGTCTCTGATGCTGACATGACTCAGTACAGAAGCTTGGGACCACAGGGACCAGCCAGGGTCTGTCCGGGTCTGGAGCTCATATTTTGCAGTGGCTATTTGGAGGCTGTTTCCACCAGTGCCAGCTTAAGGATTAGGACTGCCTGGATGGCCCGTGCTGGGAGCCTGTGCCTGAGACTACTGGGTCCTGCCAGAGACAGAGGGAGGTCCAGAGCCTAGGGTCACTGGAGTTGCTTGGTTGTGGTGTAGTGTGGAGACTGAGTCTGCCTCATAGGTCTAGAGCATGAGACTGAGGGAATCTCACCTGGTTCCAGGGTAGGTGTGGTGCTCCAACCATGGTTGTTAACTTGGAGTCTAGGGTGGAGGGCCAGGCTGGCACTGGAATTTCCTGGATTGGTCTGGTGTTGGAGTCAGAAGCAAAGGCCAAAATTCTGTGCTCATTTCCTTTCTATTCCTTCACATGGAGGATATCTCTTATTACATTCTGCTACCTGGGATCAGGGAAAGTTGATGTAGATAAAATAAAACTGTATTTCCTACCTGCTTCAGTGTATTTCTTCTTATGTCTGTGCTATGCTCAGGTGCTGTAATCACTCACCTGGTTTCCTTCACTCTTGCGAAGGTATTTTTGTGTACAGATAATTCAATTTATAGTTCTGTAAGAGGATGAGTTCAAGGGCATTGTATTCCTTTATTTGTCTAATGTCCGTTTCTACCCAGTTGGTTTTTGTAAACCCATCTGTATCCTGCAAACTTTACAAGTTCACTCACTAGTACTGTTGCTTTTGTAAATTTTCATTCAAAATTTCTATATACATAATAA
Organism: Dinomys branickii; assembly: GCA_004027595.1. NCBI lineage: Eukaryota > Metazoa > Chordata > Mammalia > Rodentia > Dinomyidae > Dinomys > Dinomys branickii. The sequence goes on from PVLD010030519.1 coordinate 2,819, forward strand.
TACCATTCCTGGAAAAGACAATTAAAAATCATATTTTTAATCTATATACATTTTATTTCCTTTTGTTGGTGGGACTTCCATTTGTGACAGAGGAGAATTGTATTGGGTATATGACATAGGAATCAATACCCTTGACTTGTTCTCAGATCTGTGGTACATCAATATTTTCCTTTACCAATATCATGCTAGTGTATATTTTTCATTGACACAAATAATTGAAAGAACTCACTCATATTGCTATCATATCAAATTGCACTGACTTAGTTGTATGTAAATTATCCTTCAAAACAGCACACTTAAAACAGGAGAGCACCTTAAATATCGACCAGGAGTGTTTTTCAGGTAGTTAAATAGCACAGAATATTGGCTGTGTTAATATGATCAGAAGCTGATTTCTAATTTTCAAGCATATTATTTTCTCATATTTACTCAATATGTCTGCATCCATGTCCATTATTATATGTCCACATATACATAATAGGAAAACAATGAGCATCATACTTCATATTATTATTAAAATTAGATGACAAGAAGTTTAGGAAAATAGTGATAAAGAACCACAGAATTCTTAAATTATTGATTTCTCTTCAGAAAATCAATGTGTGTTTAGCTGCTATTTGTAAGGTTTGCTATGATTGTTATTCTCAGTACTTAGGCATGGTGATAGTAATTTGGGAGTGTGTCCAGCTTCTTTGTTGTCAAAAAATCAATTGGACCATGTTGCTGAAACATTAGTGGTAGAGATAAATGGGACTTGAGGTAGAAAAAGATAAACAAAGAAAAGCTCCTACATAGTGTTCAAAATGCTATCTAATCTCAGAAACAAAGCATTATTTCCTTTAGTAGCTTCTACAATGATATATTTTATCATCTTTTAATTTTACCTAATAGTTAGCAATTATTTCTTAGGCATTTATCCTAGACTGTTGCTAAGCAATGATGACAAGCTTGTGTCTTTTCATTTTACCATTTGCTACATAGAATTGTTTGCACAACCCTTTGCCAAAACATTTCTTCCCATATTTTATTAAAAATTAATCAGGTATGCTTATCTCATGTAGAATTTAATGTTATTTTTCCTGCATCATATAGTCTTTCAGGAGAGAAAATTAAATTTGTTGAGTCATTGACTGACAGGATTTCTTCAATTTGTAATCACTTTTCAATATGGACACACACATGCATGTGCGCACACATACAACCCTAACTGGAACTGAGCTAGATTTATAAAAGGAAGCAGACTACTATGACATATGGTTCATTTGATTTGATTTAGCTCATTTCCATTGAAGAGATGCCTGTTGGAACTGGAAATTTTCTGCTTATTTTGAATTCACTAAAAGACCAAAAATGAGCACTGCTATAGCACTTTCTAATCTTTATTTAACTTTATTCTCTATTTTATAAACTTGATATAGTTTATTTTTGTGTGAAATAACAAAACCACCCATACTTTTGGCATAGTGCTAATGATATTTACCTGCAATCACAGTAAAAGGGTCCAAACTAAATTGAGGGTTAATGAATTCTTGAGAAAATAGTTAAATTTCTGAAAATTTCAGTGACTTTCTTGGCAAAGTGAGAGTAATCATTTTCTCCTAAACCTAAGAAAATGTAAGATTACATGCAACCCTCCAAAACAGTTTCCTGTTAAATCATCACTCAATTTACTATGATTAAGGTCTAGAGCAAGGTAGCATCTTTTGTAGCTGTTTCCCTTTTACATTTCTAACAGTGTTCTTTCTGTACCATTCCCAAGTCTCATTATAATCCTTATGATCACATGGACAGAATCTTTACTGTCACATTGATAATCCTTACTGCCACAACTAAATGCCCTCTGAATTTATTTAACTTGTACTAAGTGGAATGGTGTTTTAATTTTAAGTAAATATTTTAAAAGGCTATCTTTTCATTGATCTTATCATACTTTCTTTGCATCACAAAATATTCCTCTGTCTTTGTAATAGAATGGAATTCTCTATCAAAAATTGACTTAGAATTTTTGCAGGGTAAAATTTGTTTTGATATATTCAGATTTTTATTTTTTTATCTGCTGCTTAAAATCTAAAATATGACAACTATTTGTACTTTAGTTTTTATATTATTTATATCTTTAACTCAAAATATATATTTTGGTATTTTATGTTAAGCGTGGTTAATATTTGTCCTGTAGTCAACTCTTTGTTCTAGCACTACTTTATAAATAAATTTAACCCTCTGAACTGAGAGGTCTTATTCATATCTTAAAATTTTATAGATATTAAAGTTTATTTCTGAACCTTCTGTTTCGTTTTATTAGTCTCCCTATTTATGTACCATTAGTATACTTTTGTTTTTATTAATCATTTTAGCATCTGTTAGCCAAGATTTCTAACAATCTTATCTTCTAAACTTCTGTTACGTTTGCTTTGTTCTTTTTTCTTCCCAATGCTTTTGAGAATCATTTATGTTAATGAGAAAAGAATCTTACTGTGACAAAACTGTATACTTTTCAAAACAAATATTTGCAAAGTAAATTGGGCAGTAGGGGGAGGAAAATGAACTGAATTACCATTATTTGGAAAAATATTCTATTTCTCATTATGTATATGGGTCTCCTCTATAGGAAAAAAATGGTGACTTAAGAGTTTTTTCCCCAAATTCCTAAAAGACTAAAGTATTGCACTTGGTTCAATCAGATAAGTACAATATTACTATCATTATGCCATCATGGAACTTCGTTATGAATCGTTCTTTTTAAATGTTAAGATTAAGAACAAAAAGTTAAACTATGTACTGGCTTATGGTAATTGAATTGTATCTCTTAACTGTCCAAACATTTGCAGAACAATGCCTGAAGATTTCTGGCTATGCAAGAGTTGCATTTTTATATTCAGTGAAGAAATACTGACAGTTATTAAAATGGAAAGAAACCAATCAATGATATTTCTCTTTGAAGTTCATATGAATGCTGCATTTTTCTCGGTCAGTGAGATAATTATTTGGTCAATTAATAGTCATGAGTAAGTCAGAATTAAAGGGATACAAAGAAAAATAATAAATCAAAAGATGATTCTACTTGAAGAATATTTGAAAATGTATGACATCTGCATAAGTACTTTTAATGCATATTAGAATATGATGAGGACCTAAATGAAGAATCATTGTGTATAATGTAACTTCAGAAAGAGGAGAAATTAATGTCATATTAGAACAATCTGATATGATCTCATGGTTGACTTGACATCTTAGCTACACCTGGGTAGATAGTTTAGATCTGTGGTTGGTGAGATGTCATCACCAGAAAAGATGGGACAAAGCCAAGGTGTGAAGACTGGGAAAACTCAGTAATTTATTTTGGCTGGAACATAGACTGTATGAGAAAAAACAGTGAGAGATAATTTTGGAAAGATAATTGGAGACCAGGTTGCAGAATATCTTGAAATACTGACTCCTAGATTGTGGATTTCATATTGGTAATTTGGGGCCCAAAAGTACTTTTCAAAGGCATTGGTAGGAGTGGTGCTATGGCTCAGGAATATTACAAAATAGATTATTTTCCTACATTAGTGATTATTCCAGTCTGCATAGTTCCAATGAGAGTCTAGGATTGTAAAATCCAAAGTCACGAGGTACCAAAATGTGTAGATAATATTTCGTTAGCCAATTATCAGAAAAGCTCATCTATTAAGCCATTTTTGTCTTTGTGTTATCATGTGTGATGTCAAAGAAATATTCTTTGTCTTTCCCATATCTAAAGAAAGATGTTAACATTCTTTAAAGGGAGTTAACTGAAGTATATAATCTTTGCCTTCTGGACTATTATAATAACAAATGTGATATGAAATAGTAAAAAGATTTCAAGTACATTATAATAATTATAAAGGAGTTTGTCATTTGAACATAAACTTGAATTAAATGTGCTTCATTATATTTTTTTTCAGTATATCTACAAACCAATGTGCCTTCAGGATATCCTTGCCATATCCAGATTAAGGAATTTAAATTGTGGACTCTCACATTAGATTATTTGTTTTATGTAATTTTTAGATGAAATACTTACTTAGAAAATAAACTCAATTTTATTTACCATGTACATTGTTTATTGAATTATTGAGGCAGATTTTTATATTCATTTTGACAAAAACTAAATGTGTAGATGAAACCAATTCAATTAACTTGAGTGCTCATGCATTAAAAGAAGTAACTAAGAAGGAGTAAAATGTGATTGTAACTGTTGTAGCCCATTAGTGGAAACCAAGTCAGATCTTAGTGAAATGTAATCTTGTTATATTGCAGCAGTAACATAAAATTGTTATTAGAAATTGAGTCTCTATAATATCTTAACATAAAGGCTGTCTAAAAGTTTGTAGTATAAGAATTTAGAAATTGACATCAATTAGGCGTAGTGATTCTTAGGATGCAAGGAGCTTTTCAAAGTTTAATGTCTATTTTGCATGTGTGAAGCTGTACATTGTACACTTTCTGTCTGTTCAGTTTAGATGCTAACATATGGAAATACGTGAGAACTGTAGAGGGTTTAGTAATGGATTGGATACGTATGTGAAAGAGTGGTATTAAGGCTCATCCCTGGATTTTGACTGGCAAAAGAGAATGACTTGCTAGTCACTAATCACAGAAATGTTAGTATAAAAAAACAGAGCTGAGAGGCTTTTTAAAAATCTCAATTTGGCTTTTTACACATGATTTGAAGTACCTTATATGCAACTAAATGGAGGTGGTATGAGTGCTGCTGGATATTGCGACAGGGTAATGTGTTTTGGGAGTTACCAATATTTATATTGCCAACTGAAGGTACGGAAATATTGAATCTTGTCAAGAAAACTGAAGAGGGAGAGGAGTAATTGTCCCAGGATTTACATGTGGTACTTTTAATCATTTATTAAACTAGTAAAAGGGGTGGATCATGAAAATGAGGCCTAGGAATGGCAGCTAAGAGTTGTAATGACATTTAGAAATGTTACAGAAACCAGAGGAGCAAAAGAGTTAAACATGCTACTGGGGTATAGATGAGGATTGACTAATGATAAAGATAATTAACGTTTATGGAGTGAGTACAATTTTTCCTAGTACTAAGTACTTTACCTTATTTGGTTTTATAGTCTCCACAAAACCATGAGGGCAATACTATTATTTTCATTTTATATATAAGGAAAATAGAGTTTAGAGAAGGTAAGAAAAATACCCAAAAGAACACAGGTAGTAATTAGTGCATATGAAATTGGATATAGGTCCAAAGACTGTATGCTTAGACAAAATATTTGCTATATTCCATTCAAATGGTCTGCAAAACTATTCACTGAATTTCTTCCTCTATGTGTAGAACAAACAGGAATTAATTAGTGCAGAAAGGACTGAAGGCTGCGAAAGGTGTGCTTCGTTCTTCAGCAATCAGTACTTAAGGTTCCATTTAATGACAGAATGAAACAATACTGACTTTCCTAGAGCTTCCAAGCTGTAGGAGTCAGGTAAGGATCCTCGCAGGAGAAGAGCGCAAAGTTATATCACATATGGGATAGTGGTTGGTTTTGATATTATATGAAAACATTGCAACCCATTATAGAATAATGGAAAATTCTATTTCTTGAGATCTCTATTTAGGAGGTCTAAGTGAAGATAATCCCTTCATCATCTCCACTAGGCCTGTATAATTCGAGCAAATGAAAGAGAATCCCATGCCCAGCTACTCAATAGATCGATCGACACTGGCTTCCTTGATACATAAAACTCTATTAGTAGAAAAACCTCTTCTAAATCTGCTAGCTTGCCTTGCTTCAGAAGGATGATTCTTTGACACTGTCCTGATTTGTGTAATTTATATTATTCTTTTAAAATACTATGACATGTTGAAATGAGGAGTGTGGGGTTAAGGATACGTTGGCAGATTTTTTTCCTGGATCCAGAAAACTCTTACATTTTAAGCAATTTCCATGTTATTCAAGCTAGGAAAATATGTTTACATTCAGACATCATTTATTCCTTTATATACTGAGAGTCCCCAAGACCACCCTCAGGATAGATGATTTATTAGAATTCACAGACCCTCAGAAATCTATTATACTCAAAATTAAAGTTTATTACAGCAAAAGGAAACACATTAAAAATCATCAATGGGGGAAGACAGAAATGAAGTAATTCAGAAAAAAACAGAAGCTTCCAATTATCCTCTTCCTGTGGAGTTACATGGATGTGGGTTAATTCTCCCAGCGCCAATGTGTGACAGCACATCTGAAGTGTTCCCAACCGTAGCCCTGTAAGCCTGAAATGTCAGTATCATTGACTTTTACTACTCAGAGGTCAGAATGATAGAGCGTGCCCCAAAACACCAGTCATTAAAAAAAAAGATGTTCATTGTAAATCATATTGTGAGTGTAATCTATCTGGTGTGACCCAAGGCATGTGGTAAAGAAAGGCACTGTTAGCATCCAGGATATATCAGGTGCTCAGAAAATATCTTGCAGGAGTTAGACAAGGCCCAGTCCAAGAGGCCTTTTACATGTACGGGCTTTGGGCAGTCCAGTTCTCTGAGTTAAACTTTTATTGTATAGTATATAACATTTTATTTTTCATATATACAGTGGTACCTCAGTTCATGAACTTAATTTGTACCACGGTTTTGGAAAAGGTGACCATGTTTGTATTTGTGTGGGAAAGATGGCTGCAGTTGTGTTCATCACCTGATGCAAAGTTTGCAAACAAAAACAGAACTTTGCCAAATGCTTCTGTTTGCAAACCAAAGTATTCATGAACCAAAGTACCACTGTAATATCTTATATAATTTATACTGAGTTTTATATATGAAAAAATATTGTGATGTCTCTTTTTCCATTTTGTATAATACTTCTGTACATTCTAATAACTTTTAGTTGCTCTTCACTGACTTCAAATATATACATTCAAGAATACTTATCAATATAGTTATATTTGAGTACTTTCCAATAACATTATGCTTTACTTTTATATAATTAAATTGATTTGAAATGCTGTGAAAACATCTCAATGATTGGGGTAATAATTTTCTTATTGATAGCACAAATGAGAGAATATATAAGCCCTTACCATATACATCAAATATAACACAAAACAAAACAAAATGTGATTTATATAAGATGAAATGTTACTGTGAAAAGAGAAATATAAGAGAGTGAATAGTGTAAAAGGTTCTTATGCAGTTCTATGGCAGTCATTCAGAAATCACCAAAAGGAATATTTTTCTAGGAAAGAAAATTTTAGGAGTGCTTCAGGATTAAGAAAAAATTGTGAATGTAGGCATTATAAACACTGAAATAGCAAACAAAAATCAAAATAGCCCAAATAACAGATTAATGCTGAATCCTTTTTTTGCTCTCTGATTTCTTTATCATTTTTCTGATCCCCCTTTTAAACAACTACTCCCAAAAGAACCTAAATTAAAGTAGAACTGGCACTTCCCTACACTTCAGGGAAAAAAGTGCTACACTGAGCAACCCTACCTTATTCTGGCCAAAGTTCTTGGTGTAGGAAGGAGTCTATCACCTGTGTTGGGGCAAAAGGACGTCTTTCTTGATATTCATGAGAAAATCAGATATTTTCTCTTGCTTTTTCTTTTTTTTATTTTAAAGACAAAAGAATGCAGATGTATAAACAAGAATAACAGAAAAACAATAAAAGAAATACAAAATTATAGGGAAGATAGTAGGGAATTAGCACTGGATGCTGTTTTACATAATGTTATCTTCATATTTGTTACACAGTTATACAGATGATGGCTCATTCGATTAATCAGTTTTCTCTTCCCTCATCTCCATTGTTCTCCCACCTAATCAGTAGTTTTATCTCTGATAATAGCTGTACCTTTTGGTTTATTTACTCCCTTGGGCTCTCACATTGGGAAGACACATGGTTTCTTCAAATTATGCTGTAACAAACATGTGCACACAAATTGCTATGGCAGGAGGTAGAAAAGCATCCATCCTCAAAAACAGTAGATAGGCAGGGAAATAGGTTCACTACGGTCAAGCCACCATTGATAAGCCCTCAAGGCCATTGGGGGTCTGGTCAAGTTGGCGGGGTTACCCCTTAAAACCACCAGGCTCTGCCTCTGTGCAGCATGCCTGGAGGCCTGGTCGAGGCCTCGGGGTCGTCCGCATCCCCTCAGACCACTGGGCTTTGCCCCATCAAGGTGCTCCTGGGGGCCGAGTTGAGTACACAGGGTTGACCCCACAGACCGCTGGGCTCCACCCCATCAAGGCACTCCTGGGGGCCTGGTTGAGTCCAACAGATCACCCCTGAGGACTGCTGGGTTCTTCCCTGTTGCCACACTCCTGGAGGCCTGGTCCAGGACCTCAGGGTTTTCATGTAGCTTGGAGGGAGCCAACTTCCCCCTCAGGCTGCTGAGCTCCCTCTCAAGGCCCCTGGGGTCCCCTCACAGGCCACTAGTGTCTCCCTGCAGGCCTCCTATGCCTCTTTGGAGGCTATCCCCACCCAGCTAGAGTACTGGGTCTGCACCCTAGTTCCAGGTCTTTGCTTCCTCCCACCTCTCAATCTCAAGTGCTGCTGCTTGCCACCCCTTACAGCTGGGCATTGGGCACACTTACGATGCTGGGCACATGTGGCGTGAGGTCTCCCCCACCCATGCTCACTGAGGTAGTGCAGGGTGTGTACTAAGTTTAGTTATTAGTTCTAGGAGAGAACTGGAGGATTTTCTTGGTTATTCTGTGTAGAGTATGTTGTTGTCTCCAGGACTGCTGCTTTTTGTGTAATTTGTTGCTATGGGTTCATACAAGGTTCATATATGCAAGCAGTATGAAGAAGTCCCTCTTGGTGCTCAAATTAGTAGGTTAGGGTGAGTCCTGAAGCCTGTGGACTCATCCTGTTGCTGTTGGGAACACATGTTGAGCATGCAGGTCACCAAGAGTCAAGGTGCTCACAGAGGGAGTTCAGGGTGTGAGCTGAAGCCTGGTAGCTCAGCTCATGCTTCCTGCTTGGTGTTGGAGTGAGAAGGTGTGGGGCTGTGTGACCCACCTCCATCTTCAGCTCTCTCTTACTGACTCTGCCTTCCTCAGGGTGCTGATTAGAAAGGTTGCTGCAGAGTGAGCATGTTGCTTTAGTGGCTGTTGTAACTTTTCATCCTCACACAGAGTTCGACAACACCTCCCATTTTTCCGGGCTGCACCTTGTTCACTCCAGTTTCAGCCCAGCTCACAGAAGTCCACTCTCATCTGGCTGGGTCGGGAGGCTCTGTGAGCATGGGCCTGCAAAGCTGAAGCTGTGAGTGCCAGAATGAGGGAGTGGCCAAGGGTATGTATGGAGTGGTGACTCCCCCCTTCTCTTCCTCCAACTGTGCCGTGGTGGCCCTGTGAGTTTTTCCTCCAGGAGAGGTCTTGTTAGCTCTTTCTGAGGGCTTCAATTCTCATTTCAGATGCTTTCTGGGTCCAGGGGACCCATTTCTCTCATTTTTGTCTTTCTCATGTTGCCATATTCCAGTGTCTGGGTGGTGATCCTCTGGGAGGATCTTTCTCTGCTGCTTACCCAGTCGCCCAAAATCAGATTTTTTCTTGATGTATTTGGTAAAGTTGTACTGGATATGTCTAGAACAGTGCTTTTCCATGGTACTGAACAATAAATCCCATATGTAAGTGAGATAATATGACACTTGTCTCTCTGTGCCTCGATTATTTCATTTACCATAAGGATCTCCAGTTCTATTCTTGGCCATTTTTTCCCCCTTGTCAGATGTTACTTTGCTAATACTGTCTCCTATTTCAAAGGCTGTCTTTTTCACTCCAATAATGGTTTCCTTTGCTGTTCAGAAGCTTCTTGGATTGATGTAATCCCATTTGTCAATATTTGCTTTAGGATTCTGTATTTCTAGTCATATGCAAAAGCATGAAGTCAGCCTATATGCAAAAAACTCTTGCCCATTCTGATGTCCACCCACATTTTGCCTAGGTTCTCGTCTTTTATTGTTTTCGGTATTGTATTTAATCCTTTAATGCATTTTGAGTTGATTTTTGTAATTGGTGAGAAATATAGGCTGACTTCACTCTTTCACATATAGATCCCCTCCTCAAAACTATTGAAAATAGTCTTTTTAAAAAAGAGAATAAAAATAAAAAAATTAGAAATGATACAGAATTTTTAAGAAAACAGGATGATAGGAATTCAACAATAATTATTGCATTCCATATTATTGTTCAAAGTAGTTGTTCAGATTACCAGATATAAGCATGCAAAATTGGTCAAAACTTTTAAGCATTACCTGCTCCTTTCAATAAACCAATAGAAATCAGTAGTACAATTATTTTAGCTATCTTTTTGTGTGTATATCTTCCTTCCTTCCTTCCTTCCTTCCTTCCTTCCTTCCTTCCTTCCTTCCTTCCTTCCTTCCTTCCACTCTTTCTTTTTTCTTTTTCTTTTTCTTTTTCTTTTTCTTTCTTTCTTTCTTTCTTTCTTTCTTTCTTTCTTTCTTTCTTTCTTTCTTTCTTCCTTTCTTCCTTTCTTTCTTTCTTTCCTCCTTTCCCTCATCCCGGTTGATTTTTTCCTTTTGAGCAGTTTCTTTCCCTTTCACAATATCTATTGCACCTTTTGGATTTTTATTTGCTCTTTTAAGTTCTTTTACTAGCAAGATAGTATGATGTTTACACATGTGGGTCTGATTTATTTCGCAGCAACATATGTGCACCCATGTTTATAGCAGCACAATTGTCATAGCTAAATCTTGGAAGCAATCCAAATGCCCATCAACTGAGTAATGGGTAAAAAAGATGTGGTATTTTTATATGACGGAGTATTATTCAGCTATAAAGAAAGATAAACTCGAGGCTTTTATAGATAAATGAATACAACTAGAGACCATATTCATAAGACTGTCTTTCTTAAATATATGTTTGTAGCATTTTTGAAATCAGTTTGCTATAGATGCATGGTATTCTTTCTAGATTCTCTGTTTTATTCATCTCTTTGCTTGTTTTATGCCAATAGTGGTTTTTTTAATTGCTACAACTTTGCAGTATATTTTCAAGTCAGGTATGATAATACATCCTAATTTGTTATTTTGCTCAAAATAACCTTGACTTTTTAGGTTTCTGTTATTGCTGTTGTCCCTATACTTTTTATAATTGCTTTTGCTACTGCTGTGAGGAATGATGTTCGTAGTTTGATAGTAATTAGATTGAGTCTGTAACTTGCTTTAGGTATTAGGTACAATTTAATAATATTGTTTCTTCAGATACAATTATTTCTTCAGATACATCCCGATACCTCCAGGATGTCTTTGCAGTTTTAGATTTTCGTCTTCTTTCACCAGTATTTTACAATTTTTTTATCTCTGGGTAACTTTATTCCTAGGGATTTTTTGTTTGTAGCGATTGTAAAGGGGATAATTTCTTGATTTCTATTTCAAGTTATTAGCTGTTGACACAGAGCAACACTACCAATGTTTATATGTTGCAACTTTATATCCTACAACCTCATTGAATTTGTTTATTAGTTTTGGGAGGAAGTCTTTGCAATTTTGCAGATATATAACATCCATATTACGTACAAACAGTTGCATTTTGACTTCCTCTTTTCTAATTTGCAAGCCTTTTGTGCCTTTTTCTTGGACTGTTCTGGCTAGACCTTCCAGTATTTTGTCCAGTGAAAGTAGTGAAACTGGAATCCATCTCTTGTTCCACATTTTATGGAGCTCTCAGTTTTCCCCAATTTATATGATATTAGCTGTTGATTTATTATAAATGGCTTTTATCATGCCAAGATACATTTTGTCTATAACTAATTTGTTTAGCATTTCTATCATGTGTTGTATGAAAGGAGAGAAGTTTAGCATCTTTATAGTGAAGGGATGTTGAATTGTATAAAATATCCTTTTTGTCTCTATTGAGATTATCATATGGTTTGGTCCTTTATTCCACTGATGTCCTGTATCACATTCACTGATTTGCATATATTGAACTATCCTTGCATCTACATGATCGCAGTGAATAGTCTTTTTAATGTGCTGTTGGATTTGGTTTGCTAGCATTTTGTTGAGAATTTTTATATCTGTGTTTATTAGGGATAAAGTCCTATAGCTTTGTTATTGTTATATCCTTGCCTAGTTTTGGTACAAGAGAAATGTTGGCATCTGTTAAGGTTTGTGTCTGGATGTCCGCCCAAAGCCTCATACAGTCATGGGGTGGGTGTTCAGGGTTTATGATTGATCCAGGATCCAATGCTGTTATTACCAGTGTGAGTGCTACACCACCCTGGGGCGGATAGGTTGCATACATAAGGGAAAGAGGCTGCTTGACCCTGCTCCTCCCTTTTACTCTTGCTGCTTTGCCATCTTCCGTCCCCAGCCCCCATAAATGGCTGCCCTGTGCCATGTGCCACTCTGCCTTGGAGCCAGCTGAGTATGCCCTGATACCTCCACAAACTGTGAGCCTAAATAATAATTTTGGGTGTCAGGTATTTTGTCTCAGCAATGAGAGAAAAGTAATCAAGACAGCATCTGAGAGTGTAGTTGGAAGAATCTCTTCTTCAAATTTTGGAGTCATTTAAGAATTGGTATCAGTTTTTCTTGAAATGCTTGATAGAATTTAGGAGTAAAACCATCTGGACCTGAGCTTTTCCTTAATGGAAGACTTCATTATTCAGTCAATCTCTTGTTATTCGCTTTTTCAGGTTTATTATTTCTTTGTGATTCAATCTTGGCAAGCAATATGTTTCCAGAAATTTGTCCATTTCTTCTAGGATAAATTTGTTGCCATATAGTTTGTCATAACAATCTCTAAAGATCCTTTATATTTCATTTGTATCAGTTGTAATGTTTCTTCTTCTCTCATTATATGAGTCTTTTTTCTTTAGCTAAGGTTTTGTGAACTTCATGTTTTTACAAAGAAGCTGCTCTGTTTCATTGATCTTTTGCATTGTGATAGTCTCTATACTATTTATTTCTGCTCTCTTATTTCTTTTCTTCTACTAATTTAGTATTTGGTTTTTTCTTCTTTCTCTAACTCCTTGAGATGCAGCAATAGATTATTTATTTGAGCTCTTTCTGTATTTTTGTTAAGATGTTGATTGCTATAAACGTCCTCTTAGAACTGCTTTTGCTGTATTCCATAAGTCTTGCTGTGTTGTGTCTTTATTTTTGTCGCAAGATTTAAAAAGCTTTCCTTCTGATTTCTTGATTGATAGATTGCTTGTTTAAGAGTAAGCTGTTTGATTTCTATGAATTTGTACATTTTTCAAAGTTTCTCTTGTTATTGATTTCTAGCTTTATTGCATTGCAATCTGAATAAATATTTGATATGGTTTCAGTTACTAAAATTTATTGAGATTAGCTTTGTGATATATCATATAAGATACCCTGCAAACTGTTCCATGTGTTCGTAACAAAAATGTGTGGTCTGCAGCTGTTAGATAAAATGTTCTGTAGTTACACGTTAGGTCTCTGCTCTTTGCCTGATTTTTCTCTCTGGATGATGTGTTCATTCCCAAAAGTATAGTGTTATTGCATTAGTTTATCTCTCTTTTTATATCTTCCAAAACTTGATTTAAATATTTATATATTTGCATTCTATGATATTGACTGCATATACAGTAAGTCCCTTATTTATGAGTGAGTTCTGTTCTGGATGAATGTTTTTAAGTTGGATTCATTCCTACGTCTGACCGAATGAGTGTTACACAGTACATCTATGAAAGTTCACAACTCGAATGTTTGTGAGTCAGGGACTTACTGTATTTATATTGTTGTCTCTTTACTAAATTGATTCCTTTATTATTAATGATCTTCATTGTCTCTTTTCTCTGCTTTGATTTAAAGTCTATTTTATCTAAGTATGGCTACTCTTTCTTTTGGATTTCATTTGCATGGCATATCTGTTAACCTTTCACTTTCAGTTTATGTCCATTCTTAGAATCCTTATAGGAGAAGTGCGTTTCTTATACAGGAGGGTCTTTTAAA
>PVLD010030520.1:0-16746 GCA_004027595.1 Dinomys branickii
AGGAGATAAGAGATCAGAACCCACTTTCCTCAAAAAGCTATAACCTAGAGTATTTTCATGTTATTTTAAAATAAATGCCTTTCATTTCTTCACATTAACTTGCTGATATTCCCAAACACCAAGGGAATGTAATATAAGCCCATTACAAATGGGCTGAAACTACCCAGATGCCCACAGACATTTTTTTTCAACAACAGCGGCATAGTCTTCTGTGTAACTAGACTATGGCAAGGGGCCATGTTAAAGGAGCTTCTTCAAGATTAGCTTTGTAGACTCACACCGAAGCCTCAGCTGAGAATCTCCATCCAAGATCACAATAGAACATGCATAGTTTTAGCAATGGTTTGTTGAGTGAATCACTTTTATTAGGAATTAGAGTATGGTTGCAAAGCAAAGTGACTTGATTTACTTTTTTGAGACAAGGTTTCACAAAGTTGCCTAGGTAAGACTTGAGCTTGTGATCCTCCTGTATCAGCCTTCTTCCATGCTGGAATTACATCTATTTGCCACCTTTCTATTACAAATCTTTTAATAGATATTTTATCATGATGGCCTTTCTTGCTCAGTTCTACTGCCTACTCTTTTCTTTCTTTCTTGTCCTAGATTTCACACCCTCCCTAACCACAAATTTCCTTTTCTCTTTAATGATGTTCCTACTTATAGCGATGTCTTCCTACCTCTACCCCTCACAGCAGCTACCAACTTTACACCTTTTATTGTTAATACCTACTGAGACGCAAAGAAAATGGAGTCAGAAAAATAATTTAAGTAAATTTTCAAGTTTATATCATTATTATGGTCATGGTTTCTGGGCTGAATCTCTTTCTGCAATAATGCTATGTGATACAGTCTCCCACAAGAAAACAATAATAATCAATAAAAGTATTAAATAATAATTTATGAACTCATGAATTGTTGACTTGCTGGGGCATTTTCTCTCTGTCTCTCTCAGTTCTGGGGATTGAACCCAAAACCTCAGTATTGAGCTGCACGCCCAGCTTTCTATTTTGACACAGGTCACTAAATTGCCCAGGCTGAGCTTGAACCTGTGATCTTCCTGCCTCAACCTCCCAGAGTGCTAGGATAATAGGAATGTGCCACCATTTTAAGGTAATGAGGCACTTTTTTCTTTTTGTCTCAATTGGGGTCACTCCTGTAGTTGATTGCATGCTGGCTAAGCAGCCCTCACCTTTTGATGATCTCTGGAGGTTTGTTGCTAGTCTATTTAGAATAGGCACAGTTGGAAAAGTTTAGCTCTATAGGGAAGGGAAGACTTTCCCTCTACCATCCAGGGTTTGATAACTGAGTCTATGAAATTAACAAGAAGCAGATTAATATGAAAAAAGGCATACCTATTTATTATAAGCACATGAATATCATAGGACATAAAAGTGGGTATCTAACACACCAGAGAGACTCAGGAGCTGATATCCTCTCTTCATGGTAAAGGAAGGAAGGAGAATGTAGATAACTTTACAGAGAAAATGATTTGGGGGAAAGATGAATGGGTGCAAGGTTTCTCTCGGTATGGTGTTGATGTCTAGCCCTCTGTTTGTAATACAAGTTAATCTTCTCTGGTTGACTAAACTTCCAGAGAAGGGACTGATAACTGAGTTCCTTTTAGAGGATCTGCATTTGAGCCTATTGGTGAGTTTAGAGAAAGCCTCTTCCTACACTTGCAGGTACTAAAAGTACCTGTATGCTAAAGTGGCATTTCTTGAACTCCTTCAGCTACTTAGCTTTGGTTCCCATATTTGATCCTTCAGTTGGTTACATTCTCTTGGCAGATGCTTAAGAGCAAGCATGTTAGTAGGACCACCAGACACTTTTCTATGGCTCTATCTATTTCACATTTGCTAAAATTCTCATGGCCAGAGTTAGTCACTGGCCAGCCCAGAACCAAGAGCTAGGGAAGAATGCCCTACACAAGTGGGAAGGTATTTCAAACATACAGGCTGAAAGGCATGGATAGAGACAGAGGCAGAGAACTGGCCCATCATATTGCACATTGTGTAAATACTAGATGTCCACTTTTACGCCTGAATGAGAGTTTGACAAACCTTCCTCTTCCTACAGGTTCCCATGCCTCTTTGGGCCATTTTGACCCCTTCCCCCAAGAAGGTCCAGTAAACACAGAGCCTTTAGAGATAGAGTGGGCAAAAAAGTGCAAGCACTTCTACTTAGTGTAGCCTTTAACTCAAGTGAATACTTTGCATTTCTAGGTCTTCCAGATAAAGAACTACCCCTTTCTTAACATTCCTAACAGAATCACTAGAAGAGAGTTTTAAAAATTCAGGTTCTTTGGTTGCCATGATCCAAAATGCTGATTCAGTTGGGCTGTCCGTGTGGTCTGGGACTATCCATTTTAAAAAGTTTTCCCAAGCAAGTCTGTGGTACCCCCAAGTTGAAGATTAGTGCGCGAAGATGTTTCTTCACTACCCTCATATTCATGATTTACTTTACTCCGATTGTATGTTCATTCCTTCATGCCATGGTACTTACGGGGAATATATAATGAATTTCAGTAGAGGCCTGGAAAACCCAGCTGGTAGAAAAACGAAATAAGAGTTCAGCATCTTTACTTTTAAAAGCTGAAGCTGCTCTTTGGGTCCTGTCTTCCACGACAAGAGCCTAGGTTTCCAGGGCTTCATTTACTCTGTGGCTCATAGGTCCTCTTTCAAATACATAGCGCTTGTCAGTTGGCTACAGGTATTCCTGCTGGGTGTGAGATCTCACTGAGGCATAGATTTCATTATGAATATGCAGTAATAATCTAAGGTTTTAAGAAATTAAAATAACATACATAAGAAGGGCAACTTATGCCTCGTACATTCTGAATTAGGGAAAAGCTTGAGGCTGATGAGTCACATTTCTTTTGAAAAAGAAGGATAAACTCTGTGTCTCTTGCTCCCCTTACTTTAGCGTGTCCATTTGATTGTGTTTATCACTTGAAGTTGGATTTAGTGGTAATAATTTAAAAATAATTTACATGCCCAATACTAGTATCTCATTTTGTAATTTTCACAACTTCTCAGCCAGGTGTAGTGATATAGGCTAGTAATCCCAGCACTGTCAGAGGTTGAGGTCAGAGGTTTGCAATTCGGAGTGAGTCTGGGGTACATAGCAAAACCTTGTTTTTTTTAAAAAAACTAAGGCTAGGGATGTAACAGTGCAAAGGAAGACCCTGCATTCATCCTCTCCACCAGAAAAAAAAATTCAGTTTCTCTGTCAGGTAGATCTATTATTAAACAAATTTCACCAAGAAAAGGAGCTCAAGGCACAGTAACTTGCTTCCGAAATCATGTTAGTAAAAGGCAAAAAGAAAAAGAAAGAAAAAAGATCCGACTAATCTGCTCACTATCTAAAAAGTTCATGCTCCTAAATATACAAGTTCCCTCTTATTCCTTAGTCAAGACCACCAGTTCTGCAAGATCACGAGATCTAGGTTTTGCAATCATTCCTAGTACACTTTCTGAAAGGAATTTGCAACTTTGAGTGCGCTACTTTTTCTTCTTTCTTTGACAGAGTCTCACTAAATAGATAAAATGGCAAGGCTAGGCTTGAACTTGTCGTCCTCCTGCCTCAGCCTCCAGAGTGCTAGTATTATAGGCGTGCACCACCAAACCTGACTGAGTGAACTCTTGATAGTAAATACTGTTGGGGTTATAAAATGGTATCCCAACGTATGGCACTTTGATATACTGAGTACTTTGAACTGAAGAAGAGTGGAAGGGTTGCAGAAGCACGGTCTCTTTTTGACATTTTTCAGTTCCTCTCTCTTTTGTCCCCCTCTCTTTTGACTCAAATCATAGAAACTAGAATTATTTTCCCCAAGGCAAGTCACAGAAAACAGAACACTTCTCTCCACAGTCCATCTGTAAAATCTAGAATTATTGCTGTAGCATTCCTGTCATTTTTCTATGTAAGAGCTAGACGTAAAGAAACTCTTTGAGTTGGATGTCGTAGCACATGCCTGTAATTCCAATATTTGAGAGAGACTGAGGCTGAGGAAGGAGGATCACCATAAATTTGAGGCCATCCTTTGATACATAGTGGGTTCAAGGGCAGCCTGAATTACATACCAAGACCCTGTCTCAAAAAAAAAGTTAAAAGAGCTGAACCTGTAGTTCAGTGTAAAGGCCCTAGGTTCAATCCCCAATAAAAAATAATTCTTTGACTTGTTTTATCCAACAGTGGATCATAAGACACTCATTCAAGAGAGTTTCTGCCTGGTAGAAAGAAATGCTACATAGAAAGGCCAAAAAAATCCTAATAAATCAGCCTTGCTGCTTTCCTCTTTCAGTCTACAATTAGATCATACCCTTTTGTCCAATCACTTTTGGCATGGCTGTTCATTCTTCAATGAATCTGAGCATAAAATTGATCAGTTTTACCCCAGGTCTTTGCATTTTCATTCTGACGGTTTCCGCATTGTGGAAAACTTGGATTACATAACTTTGGAACACTGTGTTAGTCACTTTCTCATTTGCTGGGACAAAATACCTGATACCAATCACTTAAAGGAGGAGAAATTTATTTTGGCTCATGGTTTGAAATAAGAAAAACTTAACTCTTACTCTGTTAGATGTCAGGTGGACCAAGTTGAATTTGTGTCCCCTGAAATTGAAGAATGAATCCCAAAGGAGAAAAGAGGTTCAGAGTAGGAAAGGTTTATTAAGAGATAGCTCCTGAGAGATGGAGGGGTCTGGAAAGGGAGTTGGCACCAAAGTCTTTTATCAGGTGTAATTTATACAGCAAAGTCACAACATGGGCACAACATGGGTCAAACTATAATCAACCTATAGAATTACAAGTATAGCTGATTCACTAATGTTGATGCAGTAGGGAAACCAGTAATGTAGAAAGGGTACATGGAAAGAACAAAGACATTTTGAGGGAGAGATGGGCCTGGATGCTGTTATCATTCCCTGAGTGACTGATATCTAACTGGACTTCCTGGACCAGGTGGTGCTTATTACAGTAAAATTCCAAGTTACTGCTTATCCTTTAGGGAGGCAGGTAGGCCTGGCCCACTGCATCTTTGTCTTGAGGCCTGGTCTTCTTTAGATGTACTTCCCATCACAATTCCGATGTATTTTTTTCTGCTGATTTCCTTGAAAGCCCAGTCCTTCTCTGACTATATATTAATTTCTATCTAACTCAGTGTAAGTCTCCGACCTGGCCTTACTCTTCCAGCCTGCTTGCCAGCAGAAGCCCTGCTCTCTGCACCCAGGGCTGTCACAGCAAACACAGGAAAAGAGATAAGATAGGACAAGGAATTTTGCAGGTCTTGGAAACATCTGGAAACAGCCAAGAATTTCCAGTGGACACTTTTAAAGGACTCTTCCCGCTGAGATGCAAGATTGCCAGAAAAACTGTAACCACAGATGTTCGTTCGAATCTTCCTGTCCACTGTCCCCTGCCTTCCCTCTCACTATAAAAGGGACACACTTCTCTTTGCTTGGGGCAGAAGATCTTATTGTGTTCTTTGCCTGAATCCATCACATTAAATTTCATGCCATGTTGCCTTTACACAAGCCTGGTGGTCTCTGGTGCTCACATATGGTACACTTAGCTGCCTATAATAGTTTTAGTCCATAGCTGACTGGCTCCGAAGCAGAAAGCCACCGCGAAAGGGCTTAGTGGAGGGAGGCTGCTCACCTCCCAGTAGCCAGGAAGCACAGAGGGAAAGGAGCCAGGAAAGGAAATACACCCTTGGAGGCCATGCCCCCAGGCCCCACCTCTTCACATCAATCAGTTATAATGCCCCCAGAATCAACCACCTTCCTAAAGCCCTGCCTTTGAAAGAATGACTTTTGGGGGGGGACGCATCCAGCTATAAAACATATCCTGTATTTATTTCTTGTTATCTTGCCTTTTGTTATAGCAATGTTAGCCATGATTGATTTTAGGGGAGAAAAACAATCACACCTTTTCTGCCCCTACACTACTTAAGAAGAAAAATATCTTACTGTAGGGAGAGTAGAAGTTTCCATAATATTATAAATATGAACATAATTTATGAATAGTATAACTTTTATTATAATTAATAGTTCACATTAAGCTCTTATTTTGTATCAAATGATTTACTTCCTCACCACAGTCCTTTAAAATACTGCTTGGCCTGATATTATCTCCCTTTTACAGATGAATAAACCAAGATTTAGACTTAGAATAAGAGTAGAATTTGCAGATGGTCCCATAGCTAGTAATAAAGATTCAAATGCAGGCCACTTAATGTCACATCCCACAATGTGCCCCTACTGCAAGATGCTGCCTCGTCATCCTGAAGTCCTTAAGATCTCAAAGAGAAGAACAGAGCTGGAGTGCAGGAAAAAGTAGCACAAGAAGCTAGGATATAATCCAGGCATTCTGAGCCCCATGCTGCCCCTTTGCTTTCTTTGGCCTTTCTGCCAACCAGCTTCTGCTGCTCTGCTATCTGCTCTCTGCAGGGAAGTGCGTGACCACCACTAGTCCCAGTGTTGTGCTTTTTGGCAAATAAAACCACAGGAGAGAATTCCTAACGTTGGAGGGCCAAAGTCTGGAATCCTAGCTTGTTTCAGGTATCCGGTGGAGTTCCACTGTAACAACATAGCACATAGCAACTCAGGCTGCCACCATGCAGAGTACGTGAGAGAGGAAAATTCTGAGAAAAGCAGGAATTCAGCCCCAAACTCCAAAGATGTATAGGACAAGATGTTGTCCAGAAGTTGAATAGCATTTGAGATTATTGACCTTTCTTAACTTTTGAAACAAGGTCTTGCTATGTAATCCACACCAGCCTTTAATGTACTATTTAATCCAGGCTGGCCTCAAACTTGTGTGGTTTTTGCCTCAGCCAACTGAATGTAGGATTATTGACTTTTAAACACCATTTTCTTTAGTGGCGTTCAGTGTCTTGGCACATACCCATAATGTTAACTACTTGAGAGGCTGAGGCAGGAGGACAAGAAGTTCAAGATCAGCCTAGACAACCTAATGAGATTCTGTCTCAAAATAAAATAAAATAAAAGCAGCTGAGAGTGTAGCTCAATGGTCGACTACTTGCCTAACATGTATAAAGCCCCAGGTTCTTTTCCTATACTGCAAAAAATTTGTTTTTGCTTTTATTAATTCTAGGACATCTTCATTTGTTTACAAATCAATATATTGTTTAATTAGTACATTTGCTTATCTTTAGATTCCTTCTCATTCTGAAATTCACAGAAATTTTCAAAGCCAAAATTTGCTAGATTTGATCCAGATCCATTGCCTTTCTTATATTTTAAGTCTGTTCATTAACTGCTTGAAATACTTTAAGGAAAAACAGGAGATATATACATTTTAAGAAATCATAAGCACTATGATTCAATTTTATTTTATAAGATGTGGAGATTTATATTAAGTGTGTGTTTTGTTTTTTTCCTTGCAGTACTCGGGGACAGAACCCAGGGACTTACAGCTAGGCAGGCACTGTTTCACAAAACCCAGTATTTGGTTTTACGTTAGCTAATTCATGTACATCTAAGGATACAGGATAAAAACAAACTCAGTTTTTCCCACTGTACTCTCATGGCATCCTCTGACACCAGGTGTGTGGAGAGTTTTCCCCAGAACCAACTAAGCAATGCTAATACTGCATCAGTAGACACCAGGGGTATATGTCCCTTAATTCAATTCCATTCTGACACTATAGTATCAGGTCCTAGTCGGGGTAGCACAACTAAGGCTCTGAAACCACTCCTCAACCATTCACTTGAATCCAGGCAACACTCCAGGGTCAACATTGTTTCCATTGTCTTAAGAAAAACAGAAACAAAAATAACAAAGAGCCAGAAAAGCTCTAAAGCTTCAGGTTAGATCACCTGCCTGTCAGATCCTATAGCTTGACCTACAGAAACTTTTTTCCCCACTCAAACTTCATTAAATGTTTATACATAGGGACTACATGTTATGCATGTAATTAAAACAGAGTGAAATGTTGGAGAGCCATGCCTACTGGATGCCCCCGAGACCAACTCAGCACCTCATCATGCATTTCTCTCCATCATATCAGAGAGAGCCAATGAGAAGCACCGGGGGTGGGGTACACATCTTTCAAATTCAAAAGCCTATTCAATTTTTTCCTCTTCCAATTCCCCTAATGTCATAGCACCACTTTTATTTTCTCCATTCATGCCTCCACAGTTGTTTCTGCTGGCATGAATCTGGATACCCAAGAATACCTTCTCGCTTAAATGTAGTTGTTTTTTTCTTTTACCATCACGTATATGTTTGCAATTCTTGGCTCAAACTACACAAGAATCTGGAATCTATCTCTCAGATCCATCACACACTATATAAATCCCACACATTGAGAACTCAATTCCTGAATCTGCCCTCCTTCACTTCAGATCCAATTGTAAATTTAAGGTGATTTTACCAGTGCCTCTGATGGGCCATCTAGAAATTGGGGTTCCCACAACCTCCTCCTTGGATCTGGTTCATTTGTTAGAATATCTCACAGAGCTTGGGTAAACTCTCAAGTTCCTGGTTTATTATAAAGGATACCAGTGAACACCAGATGAAACAGATTTCCATGTCCTTTCTAGGGGTCCACCCTAAAGGAACTCTCTTGTATTCGGCTATTGAGAAAGTCTGAGAAACTTTTTAATCTTTTATTGAAGTTTTATTTCGTAGGTCTGTCTCATCAAACCATTGGCCAATGACTATCAATTTAATCCATAACTCCTTCCCCCTTCCCAGAAGTTTGTCAGTGAGCCTAATAGTCTCAACCCTCTCATCCTGATTTGGTCCTTCCGGTGATCAGCCCCAATCCTGACACCACCTAGATATAAACCGTAAGAGTCAGTAACTTAATGCAGCATCTTCCTGGATGACTTTATTTTTCTTTCTCAAAATATTTGCTATTTCCTAGAAACTTTTCTTTTATATGATATTCTTTTTTTGGTCTTTTTGTCTTTTTGAGACAGGGTCTTGCCACGCAGGTCAGGCTGGCTTTGAGCTTACTTTGTAGCACAGGCTAGTCTGGAATGCACAATGATCCTCCTGCCTCAGCCTCCTGAGTGCTGGAATTATAGGCGTGCACCACCATTCCTGGCTGTTTTTTTCATTTGAAAGCAAGAATTTCTAAAATTATCTCCTATTAAAAGGGCCATTCTGATCTAGAGCCTCAAGGCTTTCCTCTATTCCTCTTATTGATTTGTAATCATTGCTTACATCAATTAAGATCCCATAATCATAAAACGATGGGATTCTCAAATAGATTAATTGAGTTTAATGAGTTGCAATAGTACAAAAAGGGTTAAAGGAAACCAAAATGACTGTGAAGCACTTAGGTCAAAATAATCATGCATTGCTTGCAATGGATGTACATTGTAAGATATGCATCATTGGGGGATTTTGTCATTGAATGAATGTTATAAACTATATTTACAGAAATTAAGAATGTATGCTGCCAATAAGTGATATAATCTTATGGTAACACCACTGCATATGTGGTCTATTGTTGGCCAAAATATTTTTATGCAGCATATGACTGTAGTTCAGGAACCATTACCACCAGTGGACCTGAAAAGGTAGAGGAAAGGGATAGTTTCCAAGAACCAGAAAGAGATGTGGGCTTCAGCTGTGTCACTGTGCCTAGCAAAAGGTACCTTGCAGGATTTTTGGCCTTCAGTACAAGAGCACAGCTATTGATAACTATTGCTAACTTGAGTGGTAGACACCTGGACTTTGCTCTCCTTTCTCTTGCCCAACTGCTGCAAGTATCTCTCATGGAATTAGCCCTGTGTTGTGTCATTTGATACTATCTTCACAGGTCAGCCTCATCACACAAACAGGAAGCTGGGAATCTTGCTGAGTGACTCTAAAGGCAAGAACTGAATATTTGCCTGAAATTTCTACATTAACTGTGAATCATCTGATTTTGTAGGAAATACAGGAGAAACACATATACTAATAACTTCATCAATTTTATTCATATGTTTAATTTCTTCCCCTCATCCATTTCCTAATGATTCTGAGAGAACAAGTCTGTTCTGCACTTCTCAATCTGCTTTTTACTGCTTCCATGACAAATTTCTGATTTTTATATGATGCTCTTTCATAGGTAGAAAATCCCAGCAAATTTTATTGAAGATTCAAACAGATTTTGTTCTTTTAGCTGTTAACTTTTCTTGGTATGATACTATTTCACATGTATACACTTATTCTGGATCACAAAATGCCCTTCTTGTTTTGTTCAGATGTTCAGAGTATGTTTTAAAAGTCCAGTGATTTTTCAAACCTTCAATGTTTTTCTAATAATCAGGGAACTGAAAATTTTTAAATATGAAAATTTGAGATGTATTTAGTGTCAGAAATCATTTAGTTCCAGAAAATAGGATACAGTTGTTATGGTTTGTGTCTAGATGTCCTCCCCAAAGCCTCATGCAGTTTTCGGTGGGGCTGGATCTGGAGTGTGTGATGCTGGGATTGATTCATGGTACAATGCTGGGATCAAGGGCACTGAGATTAAGGATGTGAGTGCTGCCCACTCTAAACAGTCTGGATAAGATATAAAGGATAGAAAGAGCCGTGATCATCCCTTGTTGCTTTTCCTGCCTTCTGCCTCCATGAACTGTTTCTCCTGTGCAATGCTTCTCTGCCACACCACCTACCTTGGAGCCATCTCACTATGGACTAAAACCTCTACAAACTGTGAGCTAAACGTTTCCTCTTTTAATTTGAGTACTTTGTCTCATCAATGAGAAAAGTAACTAACATAACAGTGAACAGGGAATGAGCTATAGAGAAAAAACCCTCATTGTAGGAAATTTAATCAATTTTCTGACATTTTGTCCCCAATGACTACATGTATAAGATCTTATTGGGGGTAGCTCAAATGGTCATTTGTAGGATGTAGATTGGCTTCAAATAGCTCCCTTCTTAACTGAGTTCATTCATATTAAGATATACTGTTCATTTCACAGGGAGAACTTCCTTCCTGGGTAGGATCCTGGGAACTAGTGTAGGATTAATTTGGTATCAGTGTGACTGGGTCATGATGCTCAGATTTGTGGGAAAATATTATTATGTTTGTTTCTAAAAATATGATTTTTGGATTGGTTTAACATTTAAATTGAGGGATTTCAAGTAGCATAGATTCCTTCCATAATATGGGTCAGCTATCCAATCAGTGCAACTTCCTAAGAAGAAAGACTTTAACGAGGAAATCATTTTGAGATTCAGACTTTTCTCTAGTTTTCCAGCCAATTGGACCACTCCATCAGGTTTTGAATTTACCAAGAGCTGTGATCAGAATATGCATGCCACAAGGTAGCTGGCTGATGACCCCTAGGAAAGGTGCCACACTGAGGACTTGGTGTTGGTCTTTGCTTCTGGCAGGCTGGGCTCTCAGCAGTGGCGATAGATAGGTTTGTGTTGTCCAGTGGCAATTCACGTTGCTGAACCTAGGCATAGCCTTCATCCTTGTCACCATGGATCCTTTGTTCAAAAGCCTACTGGACAATGACAGGAGTGGCTAATGAAGGCGGCTAAAAATGTGTACTCAACATATGGAAATATTAGCTTATTGTGTTTTACCCTAATAATGTAGGTTTCCAAAGATAAGTCAAGTATACAGTAAACCATTATATCATTTAGGAACTGCATGTGGTTGTTCATAAGTCCTTGTCAATAATAGTGACTTAAAAATACATGTTTATCCTTCTCTTTTGGAAAAGAAGTAAAAGGTTATTTACTGCAGCACTGACATGGAGGTTTCTCTACCATCAGGAATACAGCAATCCTCTTTTTTTGGCTGTAATATTCTTAGCAAGATGGTTCTCTCAAGATTGTCTCACAATCCAAGAAGGCAGCTTGAGCACCAATAACTTCATCAGAATCAAGGTAAAAAAATCCAGAAGTTGGAAATGCAAACAAGAATTTACCAGCTGTTTCCTTTTGTAGGAGTACTGCCGAATTTTTTCCAAACAATTACATTCATATCTTATTGAGCAAGTTTTAGCTGTGTAAATGTAGCACCACAGTAGTTTGGGAAGTACAATTTTTCTGAGTCTGTTATCTCCTTTAATAAAGTTGAAGATTTTTAAATAAAATGAAAAAGGAAACTGGACATTATATGAATAACTAATGATGTAGTCCAGTGGGGCTAGCTTATTTTTCATGCACTAATCTCCATTTGGAATGACGTGTGCTTTAAAGAGTCTCTGATTTTATTACTATGACAAAACTCAAGTGGATCAAATATCCTGTACTCCTCTATGTTTAATTGCTCAACAGATATCTGCTCAATAGTTACAAAATCTGAAAGATTTTATTTGTTCATATTTTTGAAATTAAAAATATAAGTGTTTTGGTTACTTTTTTCTCATTGCTGAGACAAAATACCCAACACCCTAAATGAAGGAAGGAAAGGTTTATTTAGCTTACCATTTGTGGAGGTTTCAGTCCATACTTGGCTGGTTCTGAGACAGAGTGGCATATGGCAGAGGGCAAATGTTCATGGTAGCAGAGCACAGCAAAAACAACAAGAGCAAAAGGGAGGAATGGCTATAAGCAGCCTCTTTCCTTCCCTTACATTGTAAACAGCCTACCCCCACCCTGGGGGCATGTAGCTCTCACACAGTCTCCATGCCCTCCTCTGCCACAGGCTCAGGATGTGTACAAAGTAAGCACCCTGGCTTCCTGCTGAATAATTCAGCCAAACCTCCAGACTTCCCAAGTTGACACAATGTATCAACCATAACAATAGGTAATGTGAAATTTTTTTCCAGTTTTTTGCACTGCCCCCACCCCAAGTATAGCTAAACCCAGTTTGACACAGAAATATCTAGGTTCTTCTCCCAGTCTGATTCCCACTCCCAAGAAACTGCCTCTACAAGAGAGAATATACAGACTAAAATGCCAGCTATACCAGCTGATGATTCAAGGTGATGAAATGAAAAGAGATCCCAATAGCTCCATGGCTCAGATGATAGTATAGGTTAAATGCCAAAGCCTTCCTGATCTACATCAAGACAGGCTGCCAGGAGGAGATGTCAGAACTGGTGGTGCAACAGCAAGCAGAAACACTGAAATGACACCTGAGATTTTCAGACACATTTACTTACACTGATGGGCACCAATTGGAATCACTCCCAGAATATTAGGCCCAGATCTCTGGTAGCCTAGTGCTTATATGGGATAAGCAAGCAGGAAGTACAGAGGTAGAAGGGCTTGTCAATTGGGAGTTGGTTTGTACAACATGCATCACAGTGACTAGTTATTTCTGAGACAGAAGCAACCAGAACTGGAACAGGAACTATTACCTGTGCAGCTAACAAACTGAAGTATACTGCCTGGGGGACCATTTTCTGTTACATTGGCTTTAAATAGAGCCACATATCTGTGTTTCTTAGAATATTTATTCATATTTTTCAGCTTTTCATTTCTTAATAATGATAAGTAAAATGTGGTGGAGTTGCTCTTTAAAAATAATGATTCGTGATTCACTTCTTTTTTATATATAATAGCTGTGTGAGCCCTGGGCAAAGTCAGCGTAAGGCTTGTGTAGGTGGCGGGACAGTCACCAACCAAGTGTAATTTGCAAGTGATCATAGAATACATCATTATTTAAAAGTATTCACAAGAAAAGGGCTCATTTGGGTGATTTCAAAGCTCTTTAAAATATTCTCTGGAGAAGAAAACTATTCTAATCTAAGTCATTAGTCATTTCTATCTGAATATGAATTAATTATATCGGATACTTTCTGCTTAACACCTCAATGAAAAAAGCTCATGATCCAAGGGTTTTGAATGGGGTGGCAGGGCAAGCAGTGACTAGGAATGGGCAGGAAGGGGACGCGGAGAGGCTTGGCAGGAAACAGAAACAGAAGGATAGAGCTGGATTTGTAGAGTCGTAGGGTACAGCAGTTGCTTCAGGCAGCTACAGGCAAGCAAGTAGGATGCTGAATGGGCGGAGATAAAACATGACGGCTGACTCGGCTATGGCTGCAGTTCAGGGGCAGGACTCTTGCTTATTATATGCAAGACTCTAGGTTCTATCCTTAGAGCCCCGAAGAAAAATAAAATAAAACAGACTGTTGAAGAAAAGAGGAGAGGGAGAGATAAGTTAAATATGAAGGGTTTTTAAATAATTACATTGGTCTGACTCCCTTTCTTCTCTCTCACTCCACTGAGTCTATCAGCAACTCTCTCCATTTCAAAATATACTCAGGATTTTAACAGCTCACCCTATTTCTGCCACCACTGCCTAGACTCGCTATGTTGTAGGGGCCTCCTCCTCCATCTCCCTTCCTTCCGCCTTTGTCTTCCTCACCTCAGTATGCCACAAAGCTCGCAGGTTCTTTGAAAACAAAAGGCAGATTGTGTCACTCTGATAAACATCTTCCGGTGGCTTCTCTAGTCTCTCAGCAGAGAATCTTCACCATGATCTGTGGGTCTGGCCCTAAGATCTCTTTGCACTTCACCTCCAAGTCTCTATCCTCAGCATATTGTACTCCAGTCACTCCGGCCTCCTGGTTGGCCCTCTGCTGTGCCAATAGCGCTGCTCTTCTGGACCTCTGTGCTTTGGATTCTGTCTCTCTAGAATGCCAAGATTTCTCCTCTAGAAGTCCTCTTCTCCCCCCCCCACTCGATTCAAATCTCTGCTTATGGGAGACCTTTAGGATGGGTTTTCCTTGAATACTTGATGGAAAAGGGCACTCACTCCCCACTATATACCACTCTCTTTTGTTGCCCTGTCATATTTTTCCTCATAGTGCTTATCACAAGGAGTGTGCCTGGCACATAGTAGTAGCTCGATAAATATTTGTTGAATGACTCTGTGAAATGCGTGAAGCCTTAGGAAGATTCTGAGAAATCTTAGAAGAAAACATGCTACATTCTTACTATAAATGAAGAAAATGTTCAGTATCTTTCTGAATTAGAAATTAAAAGTTTTTACACTGACATGTGTTGCTACTGCTTTGCTAAATTTGAGATAAATGTGTCCATAGTGCATTTAAAACATTGACTATTGTGCACTACTAGAAAAATATTTCCATTTAATTACCTATAATTTTTCCTGGGATAATCATCAAATGTGCTTGTTAACATTAAATTCATCTTTCTATTAAACATTTTGGTTTGGCTGCAATCCTTTTGAATATATAGTGGTGATATATTTATGCCAGACAAATCCCTTTTCAACATCATTAATAAAGAAAAACAATTTGCATTCATACATGACATACTTTGAATTTGAAGAAATTTCAGGTTTGCTAGATACTTAATATGATTTTAAACTGTTTGAACTTATAATTTCTTTTGTAGTTAATTTTTTTTTTCGGTACTGGGGATCGAACTCAGGACCCTGCGCTTGCTAGGCAAGCGCTTATTCCACTGAGCTATATCCCCAGCCCTGTAGTTAATTTTTGTACCTATAAATTCTCCCAGCTCAGTCAATATTTTAATATGAGTAGATTTAGTTTGGATCCTGCTTTGAACAGACTGTCTTATGTTGGTTTTGTAATATATTGGCTTCCCTAGGTTGAATTACTCAGAATTTATTCACTTGTTCATTTGGGATTAAGGTCAACCACAATCTGAGAGATTTGAAGGTTGGAACAGAAGCTGTAGCTGTTTTGTCGCTCACACTTGTAGCAGATTTGTAGATTCACCTCCTTGGTATGAAAAAAGCAAACAACTGAATCCACCACTGCTCTACTTTTCTCTGATCTTCCTTCAGTTTCTCTGACTCCTGGGCCAGGTATGTGTATTTAGCTTTGTGACAAAAGGCTCCACTTCTGTTGAATGCTTGCATCACAAAAGTGAGAGGTAACAGAACTGACTGCCAGTTTTACTCCTCTGCCACGGGGCTGCAGTGCAAGTTTGTTGGTTTTAGCTAGCTTGGAAGCTTTCTTTCCTGATTGGTGTCCCTGGAGACGAACCCACAGCAGTAAATGTGAAAAAATGGCCATACAAACAAGCTTATCCAGCTCCCACTATCACCAAAGACCATTCCAGGAAACAAATCTCTATCACATAAATACAGGTAAGATACAGATAATATGAATAAAGATACCAGTAGTTGTCCACTGGGGGAACTTTTGCCCCTCAGGGGATATTGGACAATGTCTTGAAACATTATTGGTTATTACAAGTCCATACGGGGTAGAAGAGTTGTGCCACTGACCTCTAGTGCAGTGACAGATGACCTTTTAAGCTTTCCATAATAGCACATAGCAGGCTGCAGCACGTGTGCCATAGGCTCACTACCACTGATTTAGTAAGCAGAGGTCAGAGATGTTGCTCAACATCCAACAATTCGAAAGATAGTCACCAAACTGTCTACCCGAAATGCCACTAGTGCCACTTTAAAGAAACTTTAATATGAATATGGAG
Source organism: Dinomys branickii (assembly GCA_004027595.1). Taxonomy (NCBI): domain Eukaryota; kingdom Metazoa; phylum Chordata; class Mammalia; order Rodentia; family Dinomyidae; genus Dinomys; species Dinomys branickii. The sequence continues at coordinate 16,369 of PVLD010030520.1, forward strand.
ACAGAGGTAGCTAGATCTCAGTGGTTCCGCTTCTCTGATACAATTTTTGGTGACAACAGTGGTTTCAGTGTGGGTTCTCTGAATTGGCTTTGAGTCTTATGGAAACAATTCTCTAATATGATTAGATTTTAAAGTACTAATGAGTAGTATTTCCAGTGGTAAAGGGGAACTGTTAGTTAATGATGTGATGTTGTAACAAAGATACATAAAATATTACCATTGGCTGCTTCTAATCAAATATTTACAAAAGAAATGTTTCTGAATATACATGTATTTCATGCATTACGATACCTCAGGCATACAAAGGACTATAGGGGTCTCTTTCTGGCTTGTGGATGACCACTTTGTCATGTAGCTTCACATGGACTTTCTTCTGTG
>PVLD010030521.1:0-16746 GCA_004027595.1 Dinomys branickii
AGAGGACTGAGCTGAGTTGATATTGGTAGCTGTACTGGTTAGGGCATACTAACTATGCATAACCAATGGAAATGTAAAGACTCGACCATAGTTAAGTTTATTTTTCACTCAGGCCAGACTAGGTGTTCCTGTGTTCTAGGTTGGAAGGTGGAGTGATGACAGGATTCATATAGTCTGTTGGGGACCCAGGATAAATGCTATGCTAGCATATTTGATTTGTGTCTCATGTAGATGCTTCTGCTGTCCACATCCCAGCCAATGGAAGAGGAAAGAGCACATGAGGTTGTGTTCAGACCTGGAAATAGAACTCATGAATCATTTCTGCACATTTTTCATTGGCTGGAACCTGGTCATGTGACACCAGCTAAAAGGAAAGAAGCTTGGAAAGTATGATACACCTGTATGCTTAAGAAGAGATTATGTTTTGGTAGATGGTTACCAGTTTCCGCCACCATTGGTGATATGTAAAGCAAACAGGTTTCGTATATAACACTCCCACGTTACATTATTTAACTAGAATAAAAAGATTTTGCTATATTCTACAAGGCAATGATGTCTTTGCTGTGATATCACCTCCACCATTCTATTTTTGTATTAACCCAGGTACCACTTTACATAAACATGGCTAACTCACTGAAGTTAAGTCAGTGGATTAAAAACTCTATCCTGAAGCTTAGAATTTACTTTTATTTCTTGAACTTTGATCAAAATCTTTTCTTTAAACATGTGGATAGGTTGAAGTTAAGGGTCATCACTCTTTTATAAATCCAATGTATAATGTTTATGCTTACAGTATTCAATATTTTAAGAAAATGGAGAATTATAGATACTTGTTATTCTGAGGGATGAATCCTTCCCAAGTTAATGATCTGGAACCCATATTCAGCTGTCTTATTTACACTCTAACTCTTCCTAGCAACTTGCTTCTACATAATTGTTCCAAAGTGCTAACATTAGTTTTCATAGAAACAAAACCTCTCTTTTATTTTGTGCTTATATTTCATTGGGTGAAATGATACTTTAAAAACTAATGTAATTACAATAATAAATATATTTGACATGGATATGTTTGAAGACATGCACAACTGATTCTTAGTAAGTTTCATGTGAAATTGCTGTAATAAAGCCCAACACAGAAGCTATCAATATGGTAGAAATTTCATTCCACATAACTGTCTAAAGTTAGATAAGTAAAATGAGTGAACAACAACCCTGGAGTCTTTTCCTGTAAAGTTAAAGGCAAGTTATGTCACGCTCACATTCCAGTCCAAGAAAAGTCAGTCAGGGGAAAGACAGAGTTCAACACAAGCAGTGCTGTATTTAAGGTGATGATCTTGAAGTTCTTGCCAATACATTCACATACCGTTCCTCACAAAGAGTTGGATGTAGAGCTGCAAGGTAGCTGGAAAAATATAGTCCATAGTTGGCCAATTATTCAGATAAAGGTTGAAATTATCCAACTTAAAAGAAGAAGAGAATTAAATCCAGGCACCTGGAGTCTCTGATTCATAAAGAAATTAATTTATGGAAATAGTAGAGTCTTATGTAATGCTTGTGCTGCATAGAAAACCAACAAACATTCCTTACACTTCCCAATTCTTTATACTAGCTGAACAGTTTTTTTTTGGCTGGTGACTTTACTGGGGCTGCATGATTTAGAAATCCCAACTAGAATATCTCATGTTTGATTCACATCCTTTCTCATCTTCTCATAGACAAGTCCAGGTTTCTTTTCAGAGATTTCTCAGTGTTCCATAAAGCTACAAGAGTGCAAGCTTGAAATGCAAGAGCAGATGGAGAGCGTCTGCTGGGGAATGTCTGCAGAAGTTCCTTTGCTTGCAGCGTGTCACAGCCCTCCTCACCACCCAGGAGAGAAAAGTTAGACAGCACTTCATGACGTTAGGACAGCAATCTCATAGTAGGAAGAAGAGACTCTAGTGGGAAAGGAAGACCTTGCGGTTACTTTTTGAAATCTACAACAACCAAGGAGAAATATATTAACTTTAAATGTCCAATTTTGTGTAGACTAAGTGGAGTCATTAAATGAAGCTCAGTCATAGAGCTCCTAATTATTATGCAATTTGTCCCTTGAAGGAGCTGCTTTCCTTTACCCCTAGAGAGGAAGGGTGTCATTCCTAGAGCGATTTCTAGAGAGTGCAAACCACAACAAAAATGTGATGAGTTGAACACATTGAAAGTAAGAACTATTTGATTTGAAGACAAAAACATGAAAAGTCAACCAGAAATTCATTGTTTATATAACATTTAGAAAACAAATTTGATGTTCAGAATATATATTTCAAAATCCTGAAAATCAGTAAGAAAGACATAAAGTACTCAACTAAAAATGAAACAAACAGAAAAGCACAACAGGACCATTTTATAGAAGACACTCAGAGATTGGTACTTACATGAAGAGAAGTTTTAACTTCCAAAGATATCAAATAAGTACAATTACACATTTCTAACACATACTTTTTTCAGTGGAAAAGATTGGGACAAGTTAAAAAGTCAGGCGACAATAAATGTTGCAAATGAAACAATGAGAACTTCTGTGTGTTGGTTTCTTTTTTGGGGGGGTTGATAAGTTAGGAATCATACCTTGGGAAATGGTTTGGCATTATTTTATATATTTCAAAAGCAGCAGGCTCCCAAAATTCATGTTATATTCCTAGAGCACCCGCAAATTATGAAAAACCACAAATTTCAGATATGGTCATTAAAATGCCTATAAATGCATATTTTATAGTTTAAATCCTAAAATGCTATGTCCCCTGCAGTTATGTAATTGAGTTTAATAAAACACTGTTTTAACAAAGTCTTAGACTGTACAGGGCATTTTGTCAACATCTTAGGAATTTTAGAACTTTAAGAAGAACAAAACTGAAAACGTTGGAGATAGTTGCATGCAGTACAGCAACCCGTTACGACATAGGGATGCTGGTGCATCTGCCTTAGATGGCTGATAGGCAGCAATTGATTCGCAGCAAGGAGAACTAAACAGTGCTCTTGGATTGGCTCCTTACAACCACCCTCCACACTGTGAAAGATATTTGCGATTTCCGTGAAATTGCAGGGGGTTTCCACGAACAATTACTACGTTCTACAGAAAAATCAGTGAAAGACTGAGGCCTTGAACTCTAAACCGCGACTTCACAGGGGATACTATAGTAAGTTTACATATCTCATGACCCAGAGAACTACTAGATAAATGCTCCCCACTAATTTCTCCCCATACATACCAGAAAACATGTAAATTATGTTCACAACAGCAAGGAGTGTAAAAGCAAGTGTCTGGAAACCATCTACATGTCCACTGACATGAGAACATATACTTTTAAAAATCCTTTACTTACTGTCAGTTATACAGCCAAGTCTCTACATAAGAGAATAAAAGGAATTTTCAGAATACATAAATATGAATGCCATTACAAAATTTTCAAATGTGCAACTCACGTAAAATAATGTATTACTTAGGATGCATAAACATGTTGCAAAAACAGAATAAGAGACAAAAATTTAGGATAGTGCATTGGAGAACCAAAGTAGGACACATGATAGTGTGAACAATAATGCATTTCACTATTCTTTCTGCTTACATGTTTGTTATATACATATTATTGCTATATATTTCATATTTTTAAGGAAGGGGATGGCAGTATGTAGACTACTATCAGTTAGAGATTCTAATCAAGGCTTCTCAAAATATCCCACTATGCAGTCAGTATTCCTAGAGGTCTGGGGTTATATCAAAGTCCCTTGCTTCTAAGCACAGGTGTCCTTGAATTCTCTAGTGATGGTCAAACATTTAACACTAATTTTGTATTCTATTCTCTTTTTTCTCAGTGGTGATTTTAATGTTAAAATAAATTCATTTTCCTGTCTAGTGGAATTAAGTTTGAAAAAGATGAACCATTTAATCCTAAGCCTTTGAAGACTCCCCAGTAGACTATGGAGTATTTAAAAAATAAATAGAGGCAGTATTTAAGGTCTTTAAATTCCATGATCATTGTTATACAAAAAAAAAAGCAAAATGGAAAGCCTTGAAAAAGAGAGACAAAGACATTTGTCATAGTCTTGCCCCTTGTAGGTACCATTATCACATTACATATTATACTATTAATGTGTTACTATGTTGACTGCACACCTTCCTAAATGTAAATTCCTCCAGATTCCAGTTTCCATGTTTTCTATCTTTTTACTCTGGACAGTCAGTAGCACAGAGAATCTTTTACATGATTGGCTTCGTTAGTAGAAATGACAAGGACTGCAAGTTTGACAGCGAACAACACTGGAGCGGAAGACTTGCAGTCCTGGACCTGGCACTTTTCTTCAGGATCTCACCGATCTCAATCACCATTTATTGGTTGGCCTCAGGGGACGCTGTGCTCTCCACTCTGAAACAAAAGTCCATGAGCACCTCTGCCTCAAGACCCACACGACTGAGATCAGGCAAGAACCTTTACCAACACTTCCTTAGGTCTAGTGGACAAGAACAGAGAATAATCATTACCCCAAAATTGCTACTTTGCCAAACTGTCATTTCAGCTACGTTTTTGCAGTGCTCATCCTTTTCCTTGTAACATTTTGAGGAACGTAGACACTCTAGTATCAAAAGAATGTGGTTGCAAAAAGAGAAAGGAATCCAGTTTATTGTCTAAATTTAGCTTTAAATTCACACTTATAAATTTATGACCTACCTTATGCTGGTCCAATTCACAGAGAAACCACCCCTTCAGTAGAGACCAGCTCCAGCTAGCCACAGAGGACAGACATGTTTACAAGTGCTAGGCAGGTAGCTGGGGGGAGAGCAGGGGCGGGTTGGAACGTGGACAGTGGAGGCAGAGAGAGCTTTCCTTAGAGGTGGCTCAATAACTGTTTGCCAAATAAGTGAATTAAGGACCAGGGAGAAGTCTTGGGGTGTATGTGATAGAAAGAAGATGCAAAAGAAAACCAAGAAATGGAAAACAGGAAGTAGGAAACCAAACTAATTTTTATAAAACAGAGTAAGACTGATGAAGTAGTTTTGGTTGCAACATTTTGTACCTCGATGGGACACATTACGCTACTGAAATGTGCCAACCTTTGGGTGGGGCCCATATTTATTCATTCATCCAAAACTTATTGTGTATTTCTCTAGAAATGCCTTTCTTGGGCATAGGGATACAAAGCATATTTAGACACATTCCCCAGTTGCTAGCCACCCAGCATCTAATAGAAATGAAAAGTAAGAAATTCTTCTGGCTAATGTGAAGGGAAGGGACCTCAAGAGAATTACAAAGCAGCAGAGACAAAAACCAGAGGAATATGCATGGTAAAATCTTTCAAATCTGATTAGTAATTATTTTAAATAGTGAATGGATTTTTAGGTTAGAACTATAATGATTGGCAATTAACTGCTGTAGATCTATGAATCAGTACCATGTCCATGTGTTAGCACACCATACCAACTCCAAGTAGAGTTTTAGAGACAAAAATTATCTTTCTAAAAAAGAGTTTAGAGAGAAAGGATCACAGAAAATCAATCTTTTCAATCCAGTTTATTGAAACAGAATCCAAAAGGCCAAGATAATCAGGGTGGAGGTATACTGAGTAGCCTTATTAGTCATAAATGAAGAGTTCACAATAGCTTATCTTCATTAGTGTAAGGAATCATCATTTCTTGGAAAAATAGGAAGTTCCATGAATATATATGAATGAATGCAAGAGTCAAGAGAACTGGTAGGCAGATTAAAAGGTAAGTGTGAACTCACATGTCAGTGAGTATGTTGATCAATTCTCTCTCCTTATGATTAACATACAAATAAATTTTCCTTAATTCAACATTTTAAAGTTAAAATTGGAATGTGACAGAAAGTAGCATGGGCTAAATGTTATTCACATGTCAGAGTGAATAACTGTGTTGTTCAAATTTTATTATATAAAAGGGATTATTATTGTTATATCCCTTTTATGAGAGTTTTTTTTCCTTTTCCCAAGATAGGAAAAAATAAAACAAAAATTAATCTTTTGAAATGTAATGAAAATGCTTGTTGTTTCATTTTATGTAAATTCACTAATGCTTGTTATATATGCATAAAATGTAGTTTAGGATTAGAAAATTACTTTAATTCTTCCTAATCATTTTCATCTTTCATTTTTCTAACTTAGCTCTAACTCTAGAGCTAACATTTTTGTGTGAAGATAAGGATGTGCAACTCACTAGCAAAATTATCTAAGAGACCTACTTAATTCACAATGAAATCTTACCCAATTATATTAGATGTAGCAGTGTGAAAGCTATAATCTTCCACATACGTGTGGCAGTACTCACCTCATACTTTGAAATTTTGGGACCAGAGACTGGTAACTGGTGAAGCTGGTTTCCTCTTTTTCATACATCTTCTGTTTTCTTATTGAGAGATCCTCGGTGTGATCAGGAAAACCTTGTTTCCGGTTAAAAATATTCCTCTTATTAGACTCTTTGAAATTAGGGTTGGTTATCTATATACCTAGAGTTTTCCAGAGATTACCAGTGAAATGTAGAGACTGACTCCTCCCTGATTGATGCCTTTGGTTCTTCACTTATTTACTGCATTTTGTGGGCCGTGGCCACCGTGATGCTGCCATCTTGGAACCATAGGATGTGCTGTGGAGCCCTCACAGAGGGAAAGACAGCAGAGGACCTCGGACGGCACTCTGATGCCACTATATCCAAACACTTTCTTGTTATGTGAGGAAAAATCAATCCTCATTTGGCCTGGCCTCTCTGATCAGGTCTCTGTTTCATGGAAGCTAAGGGAATCAGAGAAAAAATGGCAATCCTATAGGAAGAAAATGAAGGTTAAAAAATCAAGTAGATAGGATGAAATATAAATCAATGATCTTATACTCTAAAATTGATTAGAAGCTCGTGAAGTAGCAAGACATTGTGATGTGTTAGAGCTCAAGTAATACAAATACGTTACATTGATTCTAAAATGTATGTTTTCATATTTTTAGACCCTCAGAGCAGGCATTTTGCAATTCTTTTGACCAGGTTGGGCTCATATTGTGGATACTATTTGTACACATGCACAAGAACTTGCAGAATTATGCCAGTGGCTTAGAAGAGAATTCTGCGCCCAATAACTGAGCTTTCATCAAAGAAATACTGCATTACCACCACTCTTGTTGGCACAAATGCTGCTGCTGTGTTGTGTGTGAAAACACAAAACATCAACAATCTTTTATACAGAGCATAATATAGTACAACTGAACTAGAAGAATGAAACGCTTTTCATGTGCTTTCGCCTGTTTATTTTGTTTTTGTCTTCCCTGTTATATAGGTGCAGTAATGCTTATATAATCCCCAATAAATCTAAATTGACTGTTTTAATAGATATACAATTGAAATTTTGAGAGATAAAAATCTTTTTTTTTGTCTTTCCTTGTGGTATGTAAAGTAATGATGTGTTTTACAAGACCTGAGATCCCAGATATGATGATATGCCATAAAGCTCCCCTTTGCCAGGAATAAAAGCGTTCCTTTTCACAGGATGATGTTTAATAAAACACAGGCCTTGGACAAAGAGGCCAAGGAATCTGCCCTAATGTATTGTGGATTCTGTGCAAAATGCCTCCCGGAGTGCCTGGGAGTTGCTTTGTCTTAGGGACCCATCCCACAGTTTCTTCCCACAGGCTGCTCTGAGCCCTGATCCTAGTCTGCACAGGCAAGCCTCCCTGCCAACCTGCCTCAGGATACACAAAATGTAGTTCTGTGGAATGAGTCACTTTCTAAGATACCAGTTAACCTCATCAGTCTTGCAGGTTAATATGGTACTTAAAACTTTTACTTCAAGGATAATATTTTTATGTAATTTTTTATAATTTTGCTTTTCAAAATGTTGAATTTCAAATAAATGTCAAGAACAGTGCTGACTTTTTTGCATATAGCATTATGCTTTTATATGCCTATCTTCAAATGTAAGAATCCCTGGGTTTGGGGCTGAGAATATAGCTCAGTGGCATAAGTGCTTGCCTGGGAAGCCTGAGGTCATAAGTTTGATTCCCAGTACCAAAAAAAAAAAAAGAATCCCTGGGTTCAAGAGATTAAGTAAATTACATAATGTTACAGAGTTACCAAGTGAGATCATCAGGATTAGGGTCTATATTTATGTATTTTAAAATTTCATGTTCTTTATACTGTATATATTAAAATAGATTCCTATTCTCCACATCACTTCCAACAAGATGCTGGAACCATAGGAATTTGCTAGCAGGAAAAGTCACCTGGAGCCCATAATGTGGAGTGAAATAGAGCAGACACAGGAATTTAATATCACTTGATTTCCTCTAAGAAACCCAAAGTATGAATTAATTAAAGAACAAAATAAAGTGTAGATAATAGGAAACAAGGAGGTAGGTCTTTTGCAAAAGAGAAAGAGAGCTAAAATGGGCGAAAGGAGGAGGGCTGAGAAAAGGACTAATATGTGATACGCATGTGTACTAGGGTGCTGCAGTGAATGTGATCATTATGAAGTGCAAAAATGTAGCAATAAAAATAGAAAAAAGAAAGAAAAAGATATCGCAATTGAATTCTGGAATGTTAACTATAAAATTTAAAGAACTAACCAGTTTAGCTGAAGTTGGCATTATTAAAAAAAAAAAAGAAGGCAAGATGGTATAGTTTTCACATAATGAACAGAAAATAAATTAATGGCTACAAATATCAAAATATTCTACCTTTCTTTTAACAAAACATCACAACAAGGGTAAAAATGATCACTTCTGTGAAGATGTTTTTAAAAACAATGATTCATGAAAGAATTCAACAGGGAAGAATATTTTTTGAACACTTAGGAATTTCTTCCTTGAGTCTAATATCTCATAGGCCATTTAAAGGTGAAGATAGCCCCCAGGTTGTGATGGAATAGCGGTGGATGGGTGGCTTGCAGAGGCAGGTCATGGATTGGTGGTGCAAGACCTTGTGCCCCTAACTCTTGGGTTCTATTCGCTGGCCAGACTTACCCTGGCGCGGGCTGAATGCTCTGCTTATCGGCAGTGTCTGGCTGGGTGGCGGCTTGAACTTGAGCCCAAGAAAGCAGGAAGCAGCCTTTGTGGGATTCAAGCTGTCTGAGGAAGAAGATAGTTTTGTTTTGTACCAGATCATTTGGGGTCTCAGTTGTCAAAGGTGGCACCAGTGAGGTGTCGGAACAGGAACAAAACTTGCTAGAGCAGAATGATGATGGTTGATCTGAAAGTGGCTGAGCATTTGGACCCTCAGCTCAGGGCTCTGTGGGAGACTAAGGAACCTGTGACAGAAAGCTCTAGTCAAAATACAAAATCTCCACAAACAGACAGTCTTGGTCCCAAGAGCACTTACTGGTATTTCTGGAACTTCTGTTATCACAAAGCAGCTGGACCCGCTATCAGCCAACTTCAGGAATTATGCAATCTGTGGCTGAGACCAGAGATCCACTCAAAAGAGCACATCCTGAAACTTCTGGTACTAGAACAATTTCTGACAATCCTGCCAAAGGAGACACAGACGCAGTTGAAGAAGCACCATCCACAAAGCATCAAGGAGGCTGTGGCACTGGGTACAGCTCATGAGCTGGGAAAGGAAGCACTGTTGGAAGAAACAGCAGAGGCCCCAGGTCTCAAGCATAATCCAGCAGAATTCCAAATACAGGGCATATCCCAGGATAAAGAATTTTGGAATACATACCAAGTATGACAAGAACAGCTGAACAAGAGTACTTATAAGGGAACTGAGCCTGTATATAAGAGAGACAAGCCTGCTCATCAGGTTTATCCTTTCCTGAGCAGATAATTACCAAAGACTGGACAGTGACGCCTGAGCTCATTTTGCCTGACTCTCAGCATTATTTGGACTTCCCAAACCTAAAGTGATCTCCTGTCTAGAACAAGGGGAAGAGCAATGGGTTCAAGGGTCCTTGGATTTCAAAGACAGTCCCAGAGAGTTGCCTACAGAATTAAAACTAAGAAATGACACCGAAAATTATCAGTCTGTATTCCTTTCTGCTTTAGAAATACATGCACACACACACACAAAAAAAGAAATACATGCACCAAGAATAATACTGTCAAAAAAGGCCAGAGTTAATGTAACCCAGCAAACAAGCAAAGAAAATCATAGTGATATGCACAGAGTGGGGAAATAGTACAGAGATTTTCCAGTGAAGAAAAGAAACTGTCAACATGGAAACAAGAGTTACTGAAACTAATGGATCTTCACAAGAAAGACAGTAGAGGAGAGAAACCTTTTAAATGCCAGGAATGTGAAAAAAGCTTCAGAGTTAGCTCTGACCTTATTAAGCACCAAAGAATTCACACTGAAGAGAAACCATATAAGTGTCTACAGTGTGATAAGAGATTTAGATGGAGTTCAGATCTTAATAAGCATTTAACAACACGCCAAGGAATAAAACCATATAAATACTCATGGTGTGGGAAAAGCTTCAGTCAAAATACAAATCTTCACACATATCAAAGAATTCACACAGGAGAGAAGTCCTTTACACGTCATGAAAGTGGGAAAAAATTCAGTAAGAACTCTCACCTTATTAAGCGCCACAGAACCCACACAGGTGAGCAGCCTTATAGCTGTGGTGTATGCAAGAGAAACTTCAGCAAACGATCAAGTCTTCTTAGACACTAGAGAATCCACTGATGAAGGAAAATGTGTCCAATGTCCTCATTCTGAAAAAACTCAAGTGGAGTTTTATAGTCAAGTTGGAAATGTGCAGAATTGTGAAGCATGAAGAGCTTTTCATCACTGGAAAATTTGGGGATATAGATATATTATTTCACAGAAAGGAATCAAGGTTGTATGCTAGGTATATGTTAGCTATATAGTTTCTGTTTTTATTATTAGCTGTCAGGGAGCTCCTTAGCAAGAAAGATGTTCTAAGACAGTAGAGGCAAACTTATGGCACATGTGCAGTGGGCTGTTTGTTATCATTGAAAGCCCTAAAAGGTTCACTATCACTATTCTAGGGGCACTCTGAATAAGGGAAATGTTGTTTTAGGATTGTACTTGGAAAAATAGTAATTTCAATTTCAGGTTGCAGATGCAGCCAATGAGTTGCCTATTAAAAGTAAATATTGTTGCTTTTGCACTGATCTTTCCACTCTGGAATGTACATATTAGAAATATTTGTAGCATAGTCTTCAAGCCAAACATGTATCTATGTTTAATTATAAACTATTGTCTTCAGAATTGTAGGCTTACCAATTTCAGTATACCCCACAGCATCAGAATACACATTCTTCTCTGTAGCACATGAGACTTTCTCCAAAACAGACCACATATTAGCTCATAGAACATGCTTAAATAAATGTAAAAGAATTGAAATTTTACCATGTATATTATGAGATCATAGTGCAATAAAATTGGAAGTCCATGGCAAAAGAAGCCACAAAAACTACAAAAATACATGGAAATTAAATAATACCCCCCTGAACAAACAATAGGTCATGGATAAAATTAAAGATGAAATTGGACTGTGTCTACAATTAAATGATAATGTCAGTGTGGAATACTAGAACTTATGAGAAGCAATGAAAGCAGCCCTATGAGAGAAAGTTAGCACAGGGAATTCTCATCAGAAAAACAGAGTGCACTAAAGTAAATAACGTAATGTTAAACCTCAACCTTCTAGAAAAAGAAGACAAGTTAAGCCAAAATCACATAGGAGGAAGGAAATTGTAAAGATCAAAGGATAAATCAATTAAATTGAAACTAAGAAAGCAACACAAGGAATAAATGAATCAAAGAGTTTGGTTCTTTGAGAGAGTAAAAAAAAAAAATAGATAAACTCTTAGCCAACTTTATCAAAAAAAGGAAAAAATAGCCCAGTTCATCCAATTAGGAATGCAAAGAATGAAATCACAGTGATCCTGCAAAAATCCAGAAGATAATCAATACCTACTTTGAAACTGTGTCTAATAAGATGGAAAATAGACAGATTCCTACATACATATGAATTAGAAAGATAAAAATTCTAAATAACTGAATGAAATTTAAGAAGTACAGAGGATTGATAACTGATAGTCAACTTATAAGCCCCAGCTGAATTGAGTAAGCATGATTCTGGGTACAGGAGACCCACATGGGGATTGTTGTCAGCAGCATAAGAGGCAGAACTGGAGAAGGAAAAGTTAAGGCTGCTGGGAGTGGAAAGAGGCCATTGGAGCGGGTGGAAGCTGTTGGTTGCTTTGGGGGAGCTCGTCATGCTGGCTTTCCTGATGAACTTGGCTGTTTTCATCCTCCGAGGAGCTCGGGACCTCACTGGCACTGAGAATGGCTTTGGTTCACTTTGGGGGAGCTCTGGTCCTCACTTTGAGCATCACTTCTTGGCTCCAGAGGGGAAGATGGTATGTTGCTGGTCTCCAGGAGAAGCTTGCTGTGTTGGCTTCCCTGATGGGAACTTGGCCATCTTGATCATCAGAGGAGCTCGGGACCTCACTGTTACTGAGGATGGTCATGGTACCTTTCAGGGGAGCTCTGGTTCTCCTGAATGTCACTTCCTGGCTCCAGTGCAGATCCCTCAGCCTGCTAGCACAGATCCTTCATCCTGTTGGCACAGACTTCCTAGATTCCACCACCGACCTTTGGGCCTTCCCAGCACAAATCCGTGAAACAGGCCTGCATGAGATATTGTTGCGGGCTCTGGGCCTCCAGTAGGACTTGTGAGAGGCATTCTTATGAGCCCTAGGTATTCGGTTGAACTCATGTAGGACACTGTTGCAGTATCCAGGCCCTCAGCTGGTCTTAGGGTGTGGACAGATTTCCTGCACTCTTTTGTGAATTGTTCTTTGGGTACTATTACAAATAATCATATGAAGTATGTACCCTATATTATATTGTTTCACCTTGCAAAATATCCCCCAAACCAACACAAGAAGTAATTAAAAAACTCAAGAAAACCAAATCCAGGTTCCAGTGACTCACTAGTGAATTCTATAAGAAATTTATAGACTTCAGATGATCCAATTCCATGGCTTCTCAAAGTCTTTAATGCAACTGAAAGGGAACAATACCCCCAGTATCATTTATGGAAGCTAGCATTACCCTGATACCCAAACCAAAGAAGGATCCATCCAACCAAAAAAGAGAACTACAGACCAATTTCCCCAATGAACATAGATGCAAAAATCTTCAGGAATATGATGCCAAACAGAATTCAGCATATAATCAAGAAGATTATACACCTTGATTAAGTAAGATTCATCCCAGGGATGCAGAGATGGTTTGACATATAAAAATCCATAAATGTAATGTGCACATTAACGGAACCAAGGACAAAAACCACATGATCATCTCAGTAGATGCAGAAGAAACATTTGAAAGGTCCAACACATATTCATGGTGAAAATCCTACAAAAAGTGAAATAGAAGGACATTATCTAATGCATTAATATTATCTTTTAGTTATTGCGACTGATTGGGCCTGCAATCTCCCAATAAGAGTACAGCAAAAGCTTAAATGAAAGAGTCAAATGGTATGATTTTAGGGCTCCAAGAGTATCAAAACACTCTAACAGAATTTGAGATTCTCTGTTGAGATGATCATGTGATTTTTGTCTTTGGCTCTGTTGATATGATATACTACATTTATTGATTTGTGTATATTGAACCAGTCCTGCACTCCTGGAATGAACCCCACTTGGTCATGGTGTATAATTTTCTTGATGATTTGCTGCATTCTGTTTGCTAGTATCTTATTGAGGATTTTTGTTCGTATGTTCATTAAGGAGATTGGCCTATAATTTTATTTTTTGGTTGAGTCTTTCTCTGATTTTGTTATCAGGGTAATACTTGCCTCCAGGAATGAGTTAGAGAGAATTACTTCCCTTTCAATTTCATTAAAGAGCTTGAGGAGTATTAGCATTAAATATTCTCTAAATTTCCTATAGAATTCAGCTGTGAATCCAATCAGGACCTGAGTGTTTCTTTGTGGGTAAGTTTGAAATGATGTTTTCAATTTCATTGACTGAATTTTTATATCTTCTTGATTCAACTTTGGTTATTCATGTTTCTAGGAATCTGTCCACTTCTTCTGTGTTTTCCATCCCATCCAAGCAAAGATTTTTGAAGTAGGTATTGATGATCTTTTGAATTTCCATAGGATATGTAGTGATTTCACCCTTTCGTTCCTTACTGCTTGAATTTGAGTTTTTTCTTTCCTTTTGTTGGTAGTGTTGGCTAGGGGTTTATCAATTTTATTTTTCTTTCAAAGAACAAATTCTTTGATTTTTTAATTCCTTGTATTGTTTTCTTAGTCTCAGCTACATTAACTTCTGCTCTGATTTTTATGATTTCCTCACTTGTGTGAAGTCTGGGCTTGATTTGCTTTTCTTTTCCTAGAAATTTGATGTGCAGCATAAGGTTGTTTTTTTGTGCTTGTTCTGTTTATCTAATCAGAATTCACTGCTGCACATTTTCCTCTGAGGACTGCTTTCATTGTATTGCACAGGATCTGATAAATTGTATTTGCGTTTTCATTTGATTGTAGATATGGTTTAGTTTTTTCTTTAATTTTACCTGTGGCATATTGGTTGCTCAGGAGGGTGTTATTTAATTTACATGTTTTAATGGAATTTCTGGGATATTTTTGTCAATAATTGCCAATTTCATTGCACTATCACTATGGTCAAATAATATGCATATTCTGTGGGCTACTATATGGTCTGTTTTAGAGAACATCCTGTGTGCAGCTGAGAAGAATGTGTGTGCTGATGTTGTTGGGTGGAATACCCTGTAAAGGTCTACTAAGTGCATTTGTTCACAAGTTTAGTTTAGGTCTGTTTTTTTTCTGATTTTTTTGTATAGTTGATCTATCTCTTTGTGACAATGGGGTGTTAAGATCCCCTGTTACAATTTTGTTATTGCTTATTTTATTTTTCATGTTTATTAATAATAGTCTTATATAGTTGGGTGCTCCCATACTCAGTGCATATATGTTTATGATTGTTATCACTTCCTCTTGAAGTTTTCCCCTAGCAAATATGTAGTGACCTTCTTTATCTATTCTGATGATTCTTGGTTTGAAGTTTACATTGTCTGCCAACAGAATAGCTACCCCTGCTTTTTTCTGGGTTCCTGTTGCATGGAGTATTGTTTTACATCCTTTGACTTTCAGTGTATGAATTTTCTTTTGAGTTAATTTTGTTTCTTGTATATAGCATATTGTTGGATTTTGTTTGTTGATCTACTCTGCCAGTCTGTTTGTTTTGATTTGGTGAATTGAGGCCAGTTGCATTGATGGTTATAACTGATATGTATTGGCTTATCTTTGTCATTTTATTTTCCTGCTGTTGGTTCCGTACTTTTCCCCTGTGTTTAATTACTTGCCCTGCTTGATTGTTCCTTTCTGTTGTTCTTAAAGTTGTGGTCATTTTAGTCTCTTTCTAGAACATCTTTCAATACTCTTTGTAGGGTTGATTTAGTGGTCATGAATTTCTTCAGTTGTTCTTTGTTGTGGAAGTATATTATTTCTCCATTAATTTTGAAAGATAGTTTTGCAGGGTACATCAATCTTGGTTTGAAGTTGCTTTCTTTTACAACTTGAAATACTTCACTTCAGGCTCTTCTTGATTTGATAATTTATGTTAAGAACTCTGCTGTGATTCTGATGGGCTTTCCTTTATAGGTGATCTCTTTCTTTTCTCTAACAGCTTTTAGTAGTTTGTTCTTGTGCTGAACTTCTGGGATCTTGATTATTATATGTCTGGGGGTAGATTTATTTTGGTTATGGGTAATTGGAGTTCTATATGCCTCACTTAATGTATGTTAGTTTCTTTTCTCATGATGGGGAAATTTTCTACTATTACTTCTGCAAATAGCCTTTTATGTCATTTGTGTTGACTCCAGCTTTTTCATTGACACATATCAGTCTTCTATTGTTTTTCTTTGCATCATCTTGCATACTGCAGAATTTTTATTTCTTGGTTCCTTGTTATTTTTAAGAGATCTTTCCTGTTGTGATCGCTAGCTGAAATCCTGTCTTCAATGTTTGAAAATCCATCTTCAGTTTAATTAAAGCAGTTTTGCCCTCTTTCAATGGAATTTTTAATTTCCTGAATATCTCTTTGAATCTGTTTCATGCATTTCATTTTTTTCCTAAATTATTCCTTCAAGGTTTCCATCATTTTCTATGTTTCTCTATTTTTTTAAATCTATGTCTTCTTTAGATATGCTAAGAAATTCTTTCACTGTGGTTGTCATTTCTTTTTTTACCTGAGAGATTTTTTTTTCTGATTTGATTTCTTTCATAGCCTGTGGATTTGTTTCTTTACTTCAGTTGCTATCATTTCACAAATTTCAAGTGTGTGACTTCCAGTTTCTCCTATGGAGATGTCTCCTGGATTTGTCCCAGTGGGCTGGAGGTCTGAGAGTACATTTTGCTCCTTTGTCTTGATATTTTATGTTTCAATAATTTATTTTATTTTATTTTCTGTGATGATCCTTGTGAGTTTTGGTGATAGGTAGCTATATCACTAGTATCAAGGCCTTTCTAGGAAAAGTCTGTTCTTCAGGGTTGTCTTTTTTTTTTTTTTTTAAATACAAGTACAAAAACATATTGACAAACAGACACCAATTAGCATAAAAACTAGTACAATCACAACTAATCTATAGACAAGGTGATATGATCTCAACAGTGGTTATTGCTTTATCCATTGATATCTTCGAAGTGTAAATATATAAGCCCATATCCAGACATGCAAATTTAGTCAGACAATTAATCCTCTCAACAACAG
>PVLD010030522.1:6794-16845 GCA_004027595.1 Dinomys branickii
AAAAAAAAAGAATCAATGAATTGAAGAGCTGGCTCTCCAAAAGAATAAACAAAATAAACAAACCCGGAGACAACCTTACCAAAACAAGGAAAGAAAAGACCAATACCAATGCAACTAGAAATGGTATGAAAGAGCTAAAATAACAATGGATATTGCTGAAATCTAGATTATTAGTAACTACTCTGGAAATGTGTTCTCCCATAAAGTGGAAACTTCTGGGCATAGTGGTACATGCCTGTAATCCCAGAACTTGAGAAGCTCAGGAAGGAGGACCACTATAAATTTAAGGCCAGCCTGGGCTACGTAAGTGAGTTCAAGGCCAAGCTGCACTACATAGTGAAACTCACCAAAAAAAAGAAACTCTAGTAGTAGACTCTTAAATATATATTAATTGCCAAAACCAAACCAAGAAGATATTAAAAAAAAAAAAAACAGAACAGTCCAAAAGCAGGCAATACAATTGAGGCAATAACTAAAAAACCTACCAACTAAGAAAAGCCCAGGACTTGATGGATTAATCACTGAATCCTACAAGCACTTTAGGGAAGATCTAATGCCAATACTCCTCAAACTGAAATGGAAGAAGTGCATCCAAACTCATTCCTGGAAACTAACATTGTCTTGCTTCCAAAACCAGACAAGGACTCAAGGAAAAAGAAAACTTCAGGCCAATCTCTTTAATGAACTTGGATTCAAACATCTGCAACAAGATACTGGTGTACGGAATACAATAAATAATTTAAAATATTGTACACATCATGACCAAGTACACGTAATCCCAAGGATGCAAGGATGGTACAAGATAGGCAAATCAGCCGGGCATGGTGGCTCACTCCTGTAATCCCAGCCCTCGGGAGGCTGAGGCAGGGGGATCATTGCAAGTTCGAAGCCCGCCTGGGCTACAAAGTGAGCTCAAGGCCAGCCTGAACTGTATAGTGAGACCCTATCTAAAAAAGACCAAAAAATCCAAAAAAAAAAAAAAGATAGGCAAATCAATAGATATAATACATCACATAAACAGAAGTGAGGACAAAAATCACATGGTCATCGCAATAGACATGGAAAAGGCCTTAGAGAAAATCCAACATTTACTCATGAAGAAAAACTTAAGCCTAAAGTAATAGGTATAGAAGAATCTTATCTCAACCTGTACCTATTGTAGTCAGGGTTTACAAGAGAAACAATTTATAGGATAACTTTATAATAGTCACCCAAAGAGTCATATACAAAAGAGTGCAGGAAATCTATCCACATAATAAAGACCAAAAGAATCCAGCTGAGGGCCTGGATCCCCTGGTAGTGTTCTGCAGGAGTGCAGCTAAAGACCTATAGCCCATGACAATGCCCCCTACAAATGCAACTGAAGGCCTAGAGCCCACAACCATGTCTAATGTAAGTCTGTTTCATAGGTCTGCTCTGGGAAGGCACAAAGGGACCAAAAACATAACTTAGAAGAAATATAGCCTCTTAACAAATAATAGGAAAACTGGCTATCTACACGCAGAAGATTGAAGCTAGATGAATAATTCTCACTAGGTACTAAACTAAAATAAAAATGGAAAAAGTTCTAAATATTAAAACAAACAATCTAGCCAGCCATGTGTCTCGGTTACTTTTCTCTCATTACTGAGACAAAATACCTGACACTCAAAATTAAGGAAGGAAAGGTTTATTTAGCTCACAGTTTGTGGACGTTTCAATCCCTACTTGGCTGGCTCCAAGGCAGAGTGTCACAGGGCACAGGGCAAACAATCATGACAGCAGAAAACAGCAAAAGCAGTACGTGCACAAGGCGGATGGAAAGCAAGCCTTTTCTTGCACAGGCTCAGGATGTAGAACTGCTGAGTCACTTAGTCAAGCCTCTAGACTCCTCAAGTTGACACTATGTATCAACCATAACAATCCACCCCTTGTCAACTTGGCAACCAGACACATTTCTTTAAATCAATTTCCAGATAGAAAGACATTATTCTTATTTCACAACCTGAAAATTGTAACACAGTTTAACAATCCTTAAGAACCAGTATTAAGTCTATCAACATTATATTACATTAGAAGCATAACATTTTACCTCTGAAAGACTCATGCACATCCCTTTATGCAAAATACATTTAGTCCATCTATAAGAATTGCCAGAGTCCTAACGGTTTCAGTATTGCTAAAAAGTCCAGATACCAAGTCTCCTCCAAGATATAAGGCAAACTCATAGTTGCAAGTCCCTGTACAAATGAAAAGCTAAATACTTCCAACATTCAATGGTACAAAATAAACATTTTCATTCCAAATTTACAAACAGGAATACAAAGGAATGGGACCAAAGCAAGTCAAAACTCCAGCAGGGAAAACATTAAGTGCTGTGGTTCCATGTCCAGCATTTGAAGCAATCTATAATACATTGTGAGCTCCAAAGGGCTTAAGTGACTCCACTTTTATGGCACTTCTGGTGGCTGTAGCTCCCATGGCTTCTCTCTTGGGCATGCTTTGCTTCCTCCTTGCAGTTTTCTTCAGACAATCCATGTTTCTGGCTTTTCCAACCTTCTGAGGTCTCCACTACACCGTTCACTACACACTCACAGCTTCACACACTGCCCTTTCAGGGGTACATTGCCTGCCCTCCCAGGCCTTTTGAAATCTGGGTGGAAGCCTTCTCAATCTCAGAACTCTTGCATTCTGCATGCACCTAAAACTAGCACCACACGGATGATGCCAAGGTCTGCTGCCAGCTGGAGCAGTAGCCAAGCTTTCTTCTCTCTTGGTTGTGGGGGTTGAGTGCTTGGATTGCTGAGCACTCTAAACCTGATTCTGAGGAACAAGTTCTCTGGGCTGCTGCAATTGTGGAATCTGGTGCAGCTGCCACCGCCATTCTGGAACATGGCGCTCTGTGGCTTTCTTCTCAAAGCAAAGTCTTTCACCTTTGCAGGTTTGAGGCTGCAAAGGGTGGAGTCTTGCAACTTCTTGTGATATCCTCAGGCCATCTTTTCTAGCCTCCTGCACCTTCTCAACAATGAAGATCTCCTCACCTATATCTTTGTACTCCGTAGCTTTACTGGAGTTTTCTTTCTGGCCAAATTCACAACATTTTAAATCATCCTGCTGGGCTCTTTGCTCTTGATTCTCAACATAGATCTGGCTAAAAGCCCTCAACAATAGCCATGCCACCACCTCAACATTTGACTACCTTGAAATTTCTTCTGTCAGATTAATTAGTTCACTGCCCCTAATCTCAGTCTTAGGCAAAGTCTCTTGGACAAAATGCAGACAAACTTTCTGCCAAGCCAGAACTCATATCATCTGGAGTCTAACAACCAATGCAGTCCTTCTTCCAAGCAGAAACCTCCCAAACCTGGTTTTTACCAGCAGGATTTCTATCAGCCTTGTGGTCTACTGAGCTCTGATGAGAATCTCCCACATAGAATAGCTGAAGGCATTCTAGCACTTCTCTTTCAGGTGAGATCTCTAAACCTTTCAAAACACTTTTCACAAGCCATTCCCAAAGGCTTCGGAACCACATGATCAGGTGTAATCACAGCAATAACCCCACTTCTCTGGTATCAAATTTTATCTTGCTTACCTTTCTCTCATTGCTGAGACAAAATACCTGACACCCAAAATTAAGGAAGGAAAGGTTTATTTAGCTCACAGTTTGTGGACGTTTCAATCCCTACTTGGCTGACTCTAAGGCAGAGTGGTACATGGCACAGGGCAACCACTCATGGTGGCGGAAAACAGCAAAAGCAGCAAAAGTGGTGGAGAGCAAGCCTCTTCTTGCACAGGCTCAGGATGTATAACTGCTGAGTCACTTAGTCAAGCTTCTAGACTCCTCAAGTTGACACAATATATCAATGGTAACACCATGATGGCTCACTCCTGTTATTCTAGTGCTCACGAAGCTCAGGCAGGAGGATCTCTGTGAGTTCAAGGCCAGCGAAGGATACATAGTGAATTCAAGGCCAGCTTTAACTGCATAGCAACTCTTTCTCTAAATAAACAAATAACAGAAACAATCTGCTGGAAGTTAAAATATGTAAAACTGTTGAAGACATAGCTATAGGTAAAGACTTTGTAAACAAAACCCTAATAGCACATCCAATAACACCAAACAAACCAACAAATGGTATCTATCAGATTTTCTGAACAGTAAAGGAAGCAACCAACAGAATGAAGAGACAACATACGGAGAGGAGAAAAAGATTGTCAGCTACTCCTCAGGCTGACAATTAATATCTGTAATATATAAAACAACTCTAAGAATGTAGGCCCTCCCAAGGAAAAAAGATCCTATTAAAAAATAGACAACTAAAATGAATAGACACTTTCTAGGAGAAATGCAAATGGCCAATTAATATATGAAAAATGGTCAACATCTCTGGCCACTAGAGAAATTCAAATTAAAACAAAACTGAGATTTTATCTTACTCCTAAAAGAATGGCTATCATCAAGAAATCAAATAATAACAAATGCTAGAGAGGTGCAGGGGGAAAAGGAACCCTTCTACATTTTTGGTGGGAATGTAAACCAGTGCAACCCCTGTGGGAAGCAGTATGGAGATGCCTCAAAAAACCAAAAATACAAATTCCATTTCACCCAGCTATTTCCTTTCTACTTATCTTTCTAAGAGAGTTAAAGACATTATATTACAGTGACACATGCATACCTATCTGTCATATAAATGAGATTATTTATAATAATCACCCAAAGAATCATATACAGAAAGAGAATACAAGAAATCTGTCCACACACTAAGACCAAGGAATCTAGCTGAAGGCCTGGATCCCATGAAAATGTCCTGCATGAGTCCAGCTGAAAACCTAGAGCCCATATTAATGCCTCCCATGAGTCCAGCTGGAGTCCTAGAGCCTATGACTATGTCTCATGCAGGCGTGTTTCATGGATCTGTGCTAGGAAGGCCCAAAGGTCAGTGGTGGAAGCTAGAAAGTCTGTGCCAACAGGATGAAGGAACTGCCAGCAGGCTGAAGGATCTGCACTGGAGCCAGAAAGCAACATTCAAAGAATCGACTCCCCCAAAAAGTACCACAGCCATCCTCAACAACAGTGATGTCCTCAGCTCCTCTGATGATGAGGAAAGCCAAGTTCCCATCAAAGAAGCCAATGCAACAAGCTTCTCCAGGAGACTGAGCAGTGCAACATCTTCCCATCTGGAGCCAGGAAGGGATGCTCAAAGTGATGACCGGAGCTCCCCCAAAGTGAACCTTAGCCATTCTCACTGACAACAAGGTCCTGAGCTCCTCTTCTGATGAGAACAGCCAAGTTCATCAGGAAAGCCCGCATGACAAAGTCCTCCAGCAGAATAGCCCAAGAGAATGAGTAGCTTCCCAACAGCTTCCCAAACAGCTTCTACCAGCTCCCAACAGCATCTCAACAGCCTCTCTTCAGTTCTGCTTCTTATGCTGCTGGCAACAATCCTCAGATGGGCCTTCCACACCCAGCAAGCACCACACTGGCTCAGTTTAGCTGGGTGTTACAAGTTGACCACCAGTTGTCAATCCACCACACCATCCTTATAGCAACACAATTTGTAATAGCTAAATCTAGGAAACAGCCTATATTCCCATCAACAGATGAATGGATAAAGAAAATGGGGTCTTATATACAGTGGAGTACTACTCTGTCGTGAAGGATAAATTTGAGTCATTTGTAGGAAAATGCATGCAATTTGAAACCACAATGTTAAGTGAAATAAATCAGATAAACTAGCTTAAACATCACATAGATTCTCTTATATAAGAAACCCAAAGTTTAAATAAAGAGCAAAATAGAAGATAATGGGAACAGGGACATAGATCTTTGGCAAATTGTATGGGGAAGTAGAGATGGAGGGAGGGGAAGGGAAGGAAGATAAAAGTGACTTAAAAGTAAATGTGTTATGTACACGCACCAACTCTCCACTATGAATGTAATCATTATTACTGCAAAAATATGGTAATAAAAATATTTTTTAAACCTAAGAGATCCCTCTAGTTAAGTGAGAAATCTGGAATGGCCCTATTTTGGAGGCCAGTTTCTATAATCTTGGTGAGTAAGTCTGTTGGCTTCAATTTCATTCTACAGTAGCACTGAGTGGAGATACACATAGACATCCTACAGCAGGGAAGGCATCCTCACCAGATTCACTAATATATTACTTGAGGTTTGTGAAGGAAAGCGGCAATGTGACTGCCTGCTTAGGTGAATTATGATGTCTTTGACTGAGAGGGAGTGATGCATGGTTGTTGGTGGACAAAGGTATAAGACAGTTTTCAGGGGCATTTTAAGCCAAAAATGGTAAACTGACGCTTCTTTAAAAAAAAAAAATTCAGGCTGGACGCATGGTTCTCTACAAATTTACTCAGGCTGTTCTGAGAAGAAATGTAGCAGGAACAATCAAGAAGGGGCCTCAGTGGGAACAGACCTACCCAGACTAACAGACAAAGCAGGGAGGTTTCAGTGGAAACCTGAAGGCTATTAAAGGTTTTGGCAGTCCATCAGTATAAGATGGGCAGCCATGGCAGGATGTAAAACATGACAGGAGCTGACCTAAGTCCCACTGACCAAAGTCCTGGTTCTGTAAAGCTATTGGGTAGGGTTGTCAGATTTATCAAATGAAAAGCTAGGATGCGCAATTAAATCTCAGTGTCAGATCAACAGCAAATAATTTTGTAATGTAAATACCAACATATTTGAAGTATTTGGGATACACTTACACAAAAGTGTATTCCTTGTTGGTGCGACTTTCAAATGTACCTTGGGGTTCTCTGTTTGACCTGGCAATCCTGACGTGGAGGCATGGGGCCTGCAGGAATTCTAGGGAGCTGGACCGGGCCAGTGTGGTAACAGAGGGTTTGAGGAGGTCCCCAGCCAAGATGAGCGCAGCCTATTCTGGGTATCTTACTGGAGAACAACTTTGGGAAAACAAGTTCCTCCACTCTTCTACATCACTTAGCCCTCGGCACCACTCCCAAAGGAAGGCTTACGCGCCTCTTCCAATCCTCCTCGCCGGCCCGCACTCTGTCCGATGCTGGACGCGGGTTACCTGACGCCTGGGCGCAGGTCTCCGAGAACCGAGTTTCCGGGAGACCACACCGGCCAGAGCTGTGAAGCAGTTGTGGAAAGGGTATGAAATGCCAGCCAACGGGGTAACCCCGCCTCCCGCCTCCTCAAGGGTGGAGCCTGAGCGAGGAGTGTGTGAGCTGCACTGTCTCCCTTGATGACGAGAGGCTGGGTAACATGGAGTCGGGCAAGATGGCGCCTCCTAAGAACGCTCCCAGAGATGCACTGGTAAGTGCGAAGGATGAGAGACAGGAGTAAAGCCCAGCACAGCCGGGAACCTGTGAGCCAGAGCCGGCAGAGTCCCTGAGGGTGGGCTCGCGCGTGGGCGTGAACCTAGCCTGGACAGCCCGGAGTAGAGGTCATGCGGGTTCTCCTTGGCCCCGGGGGCGCTCTCCTGCCGCTCATCTGAGCCTCTCCCGAGGGTCGCGGCGTTTACGGTGCGCGGGCCGGGCGCCCAGCTTTGTCTCCCCGGCCTCAGGCTTCCGCCTCGTGGTCTTGCCCCATCTGTGTGCCCTCCCTCTCCGCGCCTGGGGTTCTGAAGCTGACTTCCCCCATGGCCACATCCGAAAATGACAACCAGCTGGAGCCACCCCTACCTCTATTGGGAAAGCCAACCTCTGCAAATAAATAAATAAAGTTTTGAGCGAGAATGTAGAGCTCGGTGTGATCATTGCCACTCACTTGGGAAGACAAGGACGGGTAGGAGTTTGGAGCCCAGAAAAGTGGGAACTGGTATCATAAATACTATCTTCAGTCCAGTCTTGATATCCAATACCTAGGTTATGTACCTGGCATTTTTATTTGAATCCACAGGTGATGGCACAGATCCTGAAGGATATGGGAATCACGGAGTATGAACCAAGGGTTATAAATCAAATGTTGGAATTTGCTTTCCGTAAGTTAAGAAAACAAAAACTTGTCAAACTTGTGAATTAGAAAAGATCATTTTATTGTAAGAACATTTTCAACCAAATTATGTTATTAATATAAAAATGACTAAAGCACTAAAGCAGGAGCTCAAGTTATGGGACAGGTATTTTCAATGTACCTATTTAAAATGTGTGATATGAATAGGACAGTTAACCATTAACACCAAAATTAATGAACTTTCCTGGAAATAGTGGAACTTTTTATTAATGTTAAGTGGCCATAAATATTAAGCTGTCTTCATATGTTTAAGAAAAAAAATTGTTTTGTTCTTAAAGGGTATGTGACTACAATTCTTGATGATGCAAAAATTTATTCAAGCCATGCTAAGAAACCTAATGTTGATGCAGATGATGTCAGACTGGCAATCCAGTGTCGTGCTGACCAGTCTTTTACCTCTCCTCCCCCAAGAGATGTGAGCAAACATTTATTTGAAGTTATTTTGACTTGCAAATTTTTAAATTGTAGTTCTAATGAGCACTCATTGTCCTCTTAGTTTTTACTGGATATCGCAAGGCAGAAAAATCAAACACCTTTGCCACTGATTAAGCCATATGCAGGACCTAGACTACCACCTGATAGATACTGCTTAACAGCTCCAAACTATAGGCTGAAGTCCTTAATTAAAAAGGTAAGTTCTGTGGTCAACTTTGTTTTTAAAAAATAAGAGATATGATAGGGGAATTTATAAAAAGCAAATCCCTATAGATAGTGCAGGAGATCAAAGCTTAAGAATTTTTTAAAAATTTAGAGGAGAAGGAACTCTAGTGTTCATTTAACCCAATATACATATTTTACTTCAGTATACTGAGCCTGAACTCATTTATGAAGTCAATGGCAAAGCTAGGCTTGATTCTCAAGTCTCATAACTCCCAGTAGTTCCACTAGGTCATAGATTTTAGTGAGATCTGATAACAGAGTAAATACCATCAGAAGTTGCGCCCACTTTCTTAAATAGGACCTAAGGCTCTCGCACCACTGAAAATCTCCCTATGTTAGGCCACCTTTGTTTTCTATGATGTGCTATGAGAGTTTTCTTTTGGGGTTAAGATGTTAATTAGTGAAGATTAAAAATCACAAGGAAGTTAGCTTTTATCCCCATTCAGATAAGACTCCAATTTACTATACAGATTTAGATGGAATCACATCTAATTTTCTATAGATGTATATATGTTTGTGAAAATTCTAGTTTAAATATTGGATTTAGAACACTGAAAGAACAAAAGCAAGACATTCTTGGCATTCATGACAATCATTTCTCTCTTACTTAAGTTGAAATGTCAAATCTTAATAACAGTAAACTACCTTTTCTTTTAAATACCCTAGGGACCTAACCAAGGACGACTAGTTCCCCGATTAAGCGTTGGTGCTGTTAGTAGCAGACCTACCACTCCCACTATAGGTAAGGAAAAGTGGGAAATAGCTTTTCTGGCTGGTAAAGAACAGGTGCCTCAGCACTTGGTTTTGAATTATAAACAAAGTCAAAAACATGAGTCAGAAATTCTTGTATGTCATCCTCTAGTAAAACTACATTCTACCTGGATCTCAAAATGAGAAAGCTACAAAGAGAGCCTGGTCCCAAATGAGTATAAAATTGGACATTGCCCAGCCACTGTTGGTATTAACTGTGATACCAGAAATGAGTTTACCCTACACTGTATTGGCGAAGCTCCAGTGGCGCAATCGGTTAGCGTGCAGTACTTATCTACTGTATTGGGTCTGTCTTTTATACAGATGCAGTTACCAAACAGACTTAAGGCATCAGCCTTATTATTAGAAATTTCTATATAAAATGGGAATAGTTTTTAAAAGGACAAAATACAAAAAGTTTAAGGACTTCAAAATACAATTACAGTTTTTTTCATTACTAACCATTTTTAAACAGTAAGAGACTAGCTTGGGCAACATAGGAAGAACCCATATCAAAAAAAATAGTACTGACTGTCCTATTTTTGTCAGGCAAAGTCCCATCAAACTATGTCTTGTATCCTTTTTGATAGACCTCCGTAACAGTTTGAACATTTGTTACTTTCTGGCACAGAATGTTCCATCCCCATCTTACACAGTATTTTCTGG
>PVLD010030523.1:0-16745 GCA_004027595.1 Dinomys branickii
ACAGGGCCATCAAGGGGAGTGCTTAAAACCGAAGGTGGAGGAATCAGAGCTAGAGAGTAGAGAATCCTACAATCAGAAGGTGGGGACCCTAAAATCTGAACGCGAACTTACAATCAGAAGGCGGAGTAATCAGGAGTCAGAAGGTGGGGAGCAATCACAGAGCACAGTGTAGGGCTATCCCAGAGATCGATTTGGAATAAAAGAAATCTCAGAGTAGTTCTGTTCAGACGGCCTCCAAGCAGTGAGGGATCTCAGAGTGCAGGCCGCCAGGCCTCCAGGAACACCCTGGAAACTGCAGATTCAGACTTCCGCCTGGTGCTGCTTCCCCAGCACGCCAGCCTTGGTCCCACCCCTAATTATTTCACTTCTAGGTCCAGTGTTTCCTGAGGTTCACCAGCAAGAATCCACCCGGCAATTATCTCCCCTCTCGCGCTCATGGGGGGACATTAACCACGAACGCGCTGGAGAAGAAAGGTACAGATGGGTCTTTTATTGAACACTTGGAAATGTTTCCAAGGCTTTTGTTTTCTTCCCCCATTTATTCCTGCCGGATCACTTGAATCTGCCAACTTCAGTCCCTAGAGGCTGCGGCGGGGAGGGCTTGGTCCAGTCGGAGCCCCCGCTAGGGGGCGCGCTCTGGCCACGGCGCTGAGCCGAGCACCACCAGGGTGCTGCTGAGGCGGGGGTAGGGGGTTAAGGGTGGGATAGTGGAGGCTGAAGCGGAGAGCCAGGGGTCTGGGAGGCCTCCAGAGTAAAGCTCCCTTTGGGTCCCTTGTCGCCCCTTACTGGAGTTCTAACCTGTGCCCACCCGCCCTCGCCCCGACAGGGGTCGCCGGGAGCAGCAACTACAGAGTAAAGACTGCCCCTGGGTCCCGCGGTCAAGCACCTGAGAGGAGAAAGCCTATAGAGGTGATTGCAGGGCGCCAGGAAGTTTCCCTGTGAGATCTGGAAACCTGGGGGGTCGGGGGGGGGGGGACGGTGGCTCTTGCCAAAGGATTCAGGGCGACCGCTCGGAATCCAACCCACTTCTCGCCGGTTAGAGGGAACGGACGCCTGGTATTCTGAGGACAGACTGGACGCTGCAACCATCTCGCCCAGCTGTATGCCTGGAAGAAAGCTTGAAAAAACCTGAGTTGCCGCTTGGATAGAAGTTAGAGGACACGGCGTCTATTTGCCTTCTAGTTCCCTCTCCTCCAACCCCTCTCCGTGCTGCAAAAGCGTAACAGAAAGCAGCAAAGTTTGCAAATAAAAGGAGTTGTCCTAACAGAATAATCACCTCCACACGTTCATACCCTGAGGGCTCGGCCGTTGTCCTCAGGATGCTTCCCCCAAAAGCTGCTTCCTAACAAATGTCTCCCGGCAAGCCGAACCCACGCCTCAGGCGGAGGACACACCGAACAGGGAAACATTGGCAAACACGAGGGAATCTGGCCGGGAAATCCAACCTACCAGTCCCTTTGCACAGTGCCTTTCCACAGAGTGCTCCTTTGAAAACACATCAACAAACAAATCTCCTCCGCGGACAGAACCCAGCAGCCTGGGGAGAACTGAGGCACGGATAGGAAGTGGAGGGCAAACTGGGGCCGAGAAGGCGAGGGACAAGTCCTAGCCAAGCGGGTTACGTTACTTTTCCTCCTATTACCAGACTTCCAGGAGGAGAGGTCTCGATTTATGCATAAATTGAATATCCTGAAGTAGATAAGACTCTGACAGCAACATTTGAGGAGGTTAACCTTGACTGGTTGGAGTTAAGGGGGGTGGGGGAGGCAAATATTTCTGTTTGTGCCCTCTGGCTCTTCCCAGCACCGGCTGTCAATCCCAACGCTTGTTATCCTCACAAGGCTTCAGTTTGTTTGCCTGATCTCAGCAAGGTTTTCTTCCACAAGTAGAACTATAATTGCTATAATTCTACTGTATCATTTGGATCATTGCAGTATTGTTGTTTTCTCTCCCTCTTTCTCTCCTCCTAACACTGCAATAACGCGCTCCAGTGTTAAATTAGCAGGTTGCGGAAGACCATAAATGAATGAAAGTTTGTTAAAAAAAAAAAAGGAAATTAAATAAAAAAAACAGCAAAATGACTTGGCAAAGGGGATATCACATCACAGAGAACCCTTGCATGTAATCAGGACTTATTGTCTTCCTTTCCAATGGCTTCAAAATTGGTCACCAGACTCCAGTGAAGTTTATTTCTATTGTTTAAATATATGTTTTGAAGAGGCTGAGCATAATTTATGGGAACCTGAGCCATCCGGTGAGCCTGAAAGCCCATTACAGCTTTATTTATCTATGTGTATATTGCACAATAAATTAAAACATCTCAAATGAAAGTGTTGAGGTTAACACTCCTCCAAACATTTTTCCCCCTTGGATAATGACATCTAACTGCCACCCCTTTATCCTGCATTTCTTGCAAATATAATTTTGAAACTACAATGTAGAATTAGCTCTCTCACCACAGAAAAGGGTTTCTTCGTTCACCTCCTTGAGGTAATTATTATTTCCACTTCTGGGACAAGTCCCATTGTTTTTACTATAAACAACAGTTTTAAACACTTTTGACCCTCACTTCCAACCATGACTGTCACTTTTATTTTAGTGATTCATTTTGAAAGCAAGGGAACTGAACACCATTGTTTTCCGAGCAGTCCAGGAAAAGCAAAGCAACAGTTACAGACGTAAAGATTAAGGGAGATAGGAGTTATACAGAATCAAGGATGAATATGGGTAATATTACTAAAATGAAATTATTTTTATTAGAAAGTGAAGTGAAATGTCATTTTGCTGGCAGAGTACAAGTTAAATTGGGCTAAACTATAATTTCTTTTACACATGGTCCTATACTCAATTCTTAAAAGTCTATCTGCTCAATGCACCAATTAAATTCTTCCTAGACAGAGGCATCGTCTCATTTCTAAATTGACAGATAGGGTAGCACACATATACATCCCACTAGACATTGTGGGGATGACAGCAGACTGTGCCCATCCAGTACCTTAGAAAAGTTTTCTGTAATCTTTTTTAGAAATTTAATCTCTGGGGAATAGCAAGAGTCAGTTGTAGAATTTAAAGTTGGGTATTGAGTCGTGATAAATCTCAGGGCTGCTGAGGGCAGCATGAGCCGAGTCAGGCCCTTCTCCTGTAGTTAGGTGGACGTGCCTTTCCAACAGCATCCTTCCTTGGGAACTGATTAGAAAATACCAAAGCTAAATAAAATAAAATGAGCAGAACAAATAAAACTAGTATTTTCTCACAGGCCTCCCAAAGAAACACTTCATGGTCCATTAATAGAATTGGATTTACCTCCGGGGATCATTAAGTCAGAATCAGAAATTCTGTTAACCTCCCCTTTTACAGTGGATGATTAAAATTAGAACACACCCCAGCAGAAAGTCCGACTTCTTTTAAAAGAAGAACAGCTGCAGAAGGGGGAGGAGGGGACCGAGGCAAGTCTTGCACGAGAGGGTTGAAACCCCGTTGGGCTCTCAGAAATGATCTGTGCGTTTGTGTCTCTTTTTGTCCAACATGATCTGTCCTGGACTCATTTTCAACCCACTCCCTGCATGTACGGAACCGACTCTGAAGTCACGGAGCCACCTGGCAGCCGGGTCTTGTGGATTTCCGACGCGGGCCACCCGGGAAGGGAAAAGCGCCTCTGTCTCTCCCAGCGACCAGCCGCATGGACTCCGCGAGGGTCCGCTGCTGGAGGCTCGGTGGCAACCGTGCGTCTTTACGCCTCTCGGCTGCGAAGAGACTCAGTATCCCGGAGTGGGTTTGCGGGGCCAGAAGAGGCTAGGGGGAGGGAATTCGCGCGCGTCGTGTTAGTTTAAAGCTGAATAGGACACCATAAAAACACCGGACTGTTGGGGAGGACGAAAAGAAAAAACAATGTAGGAAAGGCAGGCGTGGATCCCAGGCTCACCGTAAAGAACCGCAGGGGACTTTAAAAAGAAAATTAAATGTCAAGATAGCTCAGGTTTTCCTCTGCTCCTCCCCCACTCCGCATCATCCAAGTGTACGAAAACGGGTAAGAATCCAATTAAAATCGAGAGAGACTGACAGGAAGCGAGACAGAGAGAAATCCTTTTGCTCCTGCCTTTAACAGAAGTAGTACAGCAATCGTATTACTATTATTAATGTGCCTGTTCCCAACTCTTCGCGCCCCTCGAATTGTGTCTTGCATGCCAAGCCAGTCCGATGTGTCTGCCACCCAGCTACTAGCATCCAAGAGTTATTCAGATGTTTATGGCTAGGGAAAAATTCCAGTTATGCATCCTTGTATTTTTAAATACTGACTGTAAGTGATTCAAGTATAATCCTTTGTAAAACGCTTTTCTCTTTGACACGTTGAGGGGATTGAGAGAGGAAAACCCGAAGTGGATTCCCCTTCCCTGACCCCTCTGCCACCCACCACCTTCGCCCCCACCCTCCCAGCGTCAGGGCCTTGGCTGTCCCTTCGGCTCCACACCCAGGCAGTGAGGATATTTGTGTGGGACTGTCGCCTGGGCTTGGCCCAACTTCGCTCAGAGTTGGGTCTTGGTTTTCAGCTTTGGTTGCGCAGGAAGCTGTTTAAACAAGAAGCAAAGCTCTCTCCCTAGGGCTCACTTCTCTCACCTCTGCGAATAAGAACCAGGTCATGAGAATTGAGAAGTTTAGACGCTTTGATTTGGTGGAAGCCGAACCTGGGTTCCTTCCACCCTTGGGTGCTCGGAGCACCCCCACCCGCCCCACGCTTCCGCTCCCAGGCTCTGTTCGAGTTCGAACAGCCTCGTGGTGCCAGCTTCACGGAGATGAATTTGGAGGAAAAAGAAGAGTCCTGGGAGATGCGGGAGACCCCCCAGCTCGGTCCCCAGTTGGCCCCTCCTGGAAGCTAGCAGTCCCGAGGAGCTTGTAGGTGCTCAGAGAAGGCCCAGCGCCTCTGGTAGAGCTTTGTCTTTGAGGGAGCCTTTTCTCATTCCAGACTTTAACACCCAGAGAAGTGCGCGGGAGACGCTGTTAACAAGAGAACGACAGCGGGGTTGGGGGCAAAGTACAACAGCACTAGGCCTGGGCCACAAGAGGAAAGGGGATACCCAGACGGCAGGTGCTTTCTCCAGGCCCGCACGCTGGCACCAGGGAGGCTCGCGGAGGTCAAGGCGCTGTTCTGGAAACTCAGCCGGCTTTGAAAAGTGTCAGGTCGGCCTGAACCTGAGCCTTGAAACCTCGCCTTGCGGGAGCAGTGAGGTCGTGGGGCTTGTGAAAGAGTGCACGATGCCCAAGTGGCACCCACAGGCCTGGCATCCGAATTAGCAATAGCTTAGGGCCAGCCCTAAAGAGTTACGGGAGGATCTGCAGGAAAGGGATGGCATACTTGGGAAGTTGTTAGCTTAAAAAAGAGAGGAAAAAAGAAATACAGAAAGAGAGAAAGAAAGAGCGAAAGAAAAGAAAAGAAAAGAAAAGAAAAGAAAAGAAAAGAAAAGAAAAGAATTAGCAGCTCTGGTGCGTGCCTGCTGCTACACCCCACACACACCCCTCCGGCCCCTCCAAAATC
This sequence comes from Dinomys branickii, assembly GCA_004027595.1. Lineage (NCBI taxonomy): Eukaryota > Metazoa > Chordata > Mammalia > Rodentia > Dinomyidae > Dinomys > Dinomys branickii. The sequence continues at coordinate 5,531 of PVLD010030523.1, forward strand.
CAGTCCGGGCTTTGCTCTGCACCCACAGCCCGACGTAGCCCGGCCTTTGGCAAGAGCCAATCAGACCGCGCCTCTCAGCACGTGTAGGAGAGAGACTCCAGTGCTCCGCGCCCGCTGCTCACTACACTTGTTAAGGCTTGTCCTGAGCGCGGAGAGGGCGAGCTCAGGCTGCGGGCAGGGTGGGAGCCAGCAGTCAGCATCCGAGGGAGGCTGAGAGGCACAGCGCAGTAATAGCCGTTATAACCAGTCATCTAACCAACCCCCAACACACACACACCCATCCCACCCGCCGGGAGAGGCAGCCAGCGACCCTCTCTGCGCCCTGGGAAAAAGCCCCAGCCATGAGCAATCAGTATCAGGAGGAGGGCTGCTCCGACAGGCCGGAGTGCAAAAGTAAATCTCCAACTTTGCTCTCCTCCTACTGCATCGACAGCATCCTGGGCCGGAGAAGCCCGTGCAAGATGCGGCTGCTAGGAGCCACGCAGAGTTTGCCAGCCCCGCCGGCCACCCGCGCCGACCAGGAAAAGGCCGTGCAAGGTAAGTCTGTGCCTATTAGGCACCTGCAAAGAGCGCTGGGCACTGGTTTGGATGTTCCGTGTTTGGGGGGCCAGGGGCCTGGGGCTTGTCAAGTTGGAGACCAGGGAAGGAGAGGAGACAACTCTGAGGCCTGGTGCCTCAAAGGAGCGCGCATCTCGCTAGGGGCTGTCTCTCCCTCTCTCCTCTGCTTCCAGAGAATGTAGAGGCCCAGCTTCGCTTCAGGGACACTTAGATTTTCGCATCCGTCGATAGGTAGTTTAACTGCTCCTTTCAGTGGCCTTGGCTATGCTGTGAATAGGGCCAGTAGGTGAGGAACAGCAGGTACCTACCCTCTTAGACCCTTATAGCAGCAACTTGGTGGAGACAGAAACCCAAAGGCTGGTGAACGGGGGTCTCCAGGCAGGGTGAGCCCTGGCCTTTCCTCCTTGGAAGATTTCTTTATACGCGGTGTTTTTCTATCTTCTAAAACATTGTACATGACTTGTGACATTTTATACCCAAGCTTTAGAGAAAACATTTCCCTGGGATTCTCCCAGTGTTCCTTATTGTGTTTGAAATGTATGAAATGTGTGGCTGCTGGGTGCTATTTTTCTCCCTGTTGTTATTTTTAAAAAGAGTTGAGCAGTTGAGAGATATGTAAAAGGTTTTATTAATTAAAAATTCCAGAACTACCGTTTTGCCCCGAACCTGTTACACTCAAATTTCGCCTTGATCTGGGCGCAGAGGTGTTGTAAGGAAAGAACTGCTTGTGGCTTTTGTTTTTGTTTTTGAATCCTAAAAACAGCAGTCCAGCCGCAGCGATGCTGAGAAGACAGGAGGGGACAGTGGAGAAAAGACTGTTTAAAATAAAATTGACTTTTTCCTTTTCTTTTTTTAGCCTTCAGTAGCCCCTGTGCCAGGCGCTTCCCCAAGGGAAGGGCGGCCTGTGCCTGTTGCACCCCCCTCTGTCCCCAAACCAGGCCGTTCCCAGCACATTTTCGCTAGGGTGATTTCATTTCGCCTTTTGTGCTAGGGCTCCCGCCCGCCTCCCGCGGTGGCCTTTGGGGGACCAGGTCAGGCCAGGGCTGCTTCGCCCCGCAGGGCTCACCCGCCGCCGGGCAGCGCCCCTCTCGCCAGCCTGTGCCCCTGTGGAGGAGCAGCGCGCAGAGGTGGTGCACAAAGTTTTCAGAGTGTTGGTGATTTTTTAAAGTTGTTGAATGACTTTGGATTCTCCCCTGCCCCAAGATGGGAAGAAAAAAGTGAGAAAGTGCGCTAGGGGAAAGAAAAGGAAATGAAAGGAAGGAAGGAGAGAGAGGGAAGGAAATTCACGCAAAAAGAGAAAGGAAGGAGAGGCGAGAGAAGGCAAAAGACGAGGAAAGGAAGAGGGGAGAGAAAGAAAAAAGTAAAAGAGAATGAGAAGAATAGGTAAAAGAATAAAGGAAATAAAGGGCAGAGTGAGAGGGAAAGAGGGAGGGGAGGGAGAAGGGGGAAGGAAGCAAGAGAAAACCGGGAGAGAAGAAAGAGAAAACGCCAGAAAAGTGGGGAAGGAGTCCCAGCCTGAGGGCTCCGGGACTGCGCCCGCCTGGGCCTAGCCTTGGGGGCTGTGGCCGGCTGGCCCGCCGGCGGCCGCTCTGGAGGGGGCGCCCGGGCGAGCTGGCGCGCTCACCGCTCTCCCTTGCCCGCAGGCTCCCCCAAGGGCAGCAGCGCCCCTTTCGAGGCCGAGCTGCACCTGCCGCCCAAGCTGCGGCGCCTGTACGGTCCCGGCGGGGGCCGCCTCCTCCAGGGCGCCGCGGCGGCGGCGGCGGCAGCGGCGGCGGCGGCGGCGGCAGCCTCGGCCACCGCGGGTCCGCGGGGGGAGGCCCCTCCACCGCCGCCGCCAGCTGCGCGGCCCGGGGAGCGGCCGGACGGCGCGGGGGCCGCCGCCGCGGCCGCGGCCGCGGCCGCCGCCGCCTGGGACACGCTCAAGATCAGCCAGGCGCCGCAGGTGAGCATCAGCCGCAGCAAGTCGTACCGCGAGAACGGGGCGCCCTTCGTGCCGCCGCCGCCCGCGCTGGACGAGCTGAGCGGCCCGGGGGGCGTCGCGCACCCGGACGAGCGCCTCGGCGCGGCCGGCGGCCCGGGCAGTGCGCCGGCGGCGAGTGGCGGCACGGGCGCTGAGGACGACGAGGAGGAGCTGCTGGAGGACGAGGAGGACGAAGACGAGGAAGAGGAGTTGCTGGAGGACGACGAGGAGGAGCTGCTGGAGGACGATGCCCGCGCGCTGCTCAAGGAGCCCAGGCGCTGCGCTGTGGCCGCCACCGGTGCGGTGGCCGCAGCTGCTGCAGCCGCCGCGGCCACGGAGGGCGGGGAGCTGTCGCCCAAGGAAGAGCTGCTGCTGCACCAGGAGGACGCTGAGGGCAAGGACGGCGAGGACAGCGTGTGCCTGTCCGCGGGCAGCGATTCGGAGGAGGGGCTGCTGAAGCGTAAGCAGAGGCGCTACCGCACCACGTTCACCAGCTACCAGCTGGAGGAGCTGGAGCGGGCCTTCCAGAAGACACACTACCCGGACGTCTTCACCAGGTACTGGCACGGCGGGCTCGGCAGTGTGGCGGGAGGGCGCGTTCGGGTTGCAGACAGAGTTCAGGGCAAGCAGGGGCCCGAACTCCGGGCACTTTCCTTCTGGACTCTGCGAAGGCTCACCTCCCCGAACACCCACCTTTGCTCTTTGAAAATGCCCCACTTCCTCTCCCCCCCCCCCTCCGGATTTAAGTTTAGCCTTCCATAGTTTCTTCACTTCCCAAGGTTGGCTTAGTTTAATGTTTTCAAATTACAAGTTTTAGTTAGAGAAAGGAAAAGAAGCAGCCTCTCCAAGGATTGCCTGAAGGTGCCACTGGGTGGTGGGGAGGGGGGCGCAGACATACACACAGACACACACACACTGTCCCAGGCGCTGTGGCCCGGGCCAGGTCGCTGGCGAAGCACAGCAAGCCTGTGAGAAGTCGCCCGGCCAGAGCAGTACAGGGTCTATTTTTGGCCACTGTACTCTGTGCGCAACACCCCTGCCTGGTGCCCCAGGAGTCTGGTGGGTATCAGTTACGCTGTTTGCAGTGAAGCTGGAGCCCGTGCCTGCACAGAAGGCCTTTAAAAGGATCTGAGTTCTGTCATTTGAAGGCTCCCGAAATAACCGAAGGAAGTCGGAACTGGGCAGTGTTCGGTGTCTGTACACCTGAGACACCAACAGCCAGAATCTTGCCCTCTGTCTTCTCGCCCTGGTCCCAAACACACTTTCAGCCCAGGCTGTGTTTACTGTAAACGGGTTTACCGGGTGGCTAATGATTGCTGGAAACCTGACAGGCAGTAGACTAGCAGTTGGGGGGATTTTCTCTTTGGATGAGTGCTTAAGAGAGCTTGCAGCATGGTCCGCTCCACTTCCCTGAATGGAGTTTTGCTGGGGAAGATGTGCTGGTGGGGTTAGGGTACCTCTAGGCCCCTGGTTGTCCAGCGACCTGGACCACTGGCAGTTGGGGGACATTTCTCTCCCAGCGCATGACCAAGGTCTGGGCTGAGGCAAGGAGCCAGGGTAAGGGCATTCCACAAACACACACCACCACCACCACCACGACCACCACCACCACCACCACCAGGAGGAGGAGAGAAAGGGACCCGTATCTGTCTGGTGCGGGACTTGTCAAGCACAGGCTGCTCCTTCGCTGCAGACGTGTTCAGCTTTTCAATGTGCCTTTTAGAGAGGGAAAGCTGCCTGTCCCTTTGAGCCAGAGGGGAAATCGCTGCTTAGGACTCAGAAGGCCTGAGCTAACTCCCAAATGTAGTTGGTTTAGCTATTGCAGAGCTCTGGCCTTACCAGAAGCAAGAGAAGAGTGGATGTAATGGGACCAGGTCACTGAAGTTAGTTATCCTGTAAGCTACACTTGGGCCTCCCTGGTGTCCCCCAGCCCCTTCCTTTAATAACAGAAATAAATTTTAAAATCAGTGTGTGCTATCCAATAGCTAACTGGACAAGCAGCTTTTGCGTTTATCATACATGTGTATGTCAAGAGAAGAAAGTGAGCCGGTGTCCGTTGGCAACCAGGCCCGCCCTGTTTTTAGCTTGGGAGGGGGACCAAAGTGTGTGAGGAGGGGCCATGGCTCTGTTTCCCCATCTCCACCCCTTGCCGGCTGAAGTGTCTGAGCCACCAGGCTGCGGCCCAGGTGGGGGTGGGTGACAGTCAAGAGTGCAATTTTAGATCTGCTGTCGCTCACTGTAGGGGGGAGCAGCGGCAAGAGCTTGCTGAATCGATCTTCTCCCTGCCGAATCGATCTTCTCCCGGGCGCTGGGTGCCGAAGTTTTAGTTTTAGCTGTGGACTGGGCCTACTGGCAGCTCAGAACCGGGCGCCAGGCTCGGGCAGCCCTGCTCTGTCATATTAGCGAGCAGAGAGCCAATTATTCTCGGCGCGCTCATATTTTTGGTAAACAGGTTGTAAGCCGTTCTACAGCATCTTAATGGTTTCCTATTTGCCTTAATTGTCGCAGTAATAACTGCAATGACGGGGTAGGGTTTCAGCTAAATTGACTTCCCCTGAGATGGGCAGGGTTTGTAGTGGGCACTGGAGTCAGGAGGTGCGCAGAATTTTGTTTAATCGAAAAATTACCCCACTGAACTCTTAACAAGCTTAACATATCTCCAGAGGGTAATGGGGAGTGTGACCCAAGGGGTGAGGGAGGGAGGATAGTGGGGAGAGAGAAATGGAGAAAAAGGCAGAGTTGGAGGAGAGGGAGGAAGAGAGGAGAGGAGAGAAATTTTTTAAGAGAAGAAAGCAGAAGGGAACCAAGAGGGCAGAAAAAATTGTTTGAGTTGAGTGCTGAGCTCTGATCCCCTTTAGTATTAGGACAAAACAGGGTAAAAAACTATGCGCGCCTGTGCACCTATGTTTCCTGTGTAGCTCTGACCTAAAAGAGGGAGAGAGAATCTGTGTGGCCAGGATTGTAGAATGACAGACCCAAGCAGGCACCGTGTCACACTTGAGTATGTTACAGTACATAACATTCTATATCTGGCAACATACTGCGCTTTTATGTTTTCAATCAGACCATAGGCAGTGAAGGGCTGGTGATGCCCCGTACTTGGGGTGGGGACAGGCAGCCAAAGGAGTAGAGGAGGCCTGCCATGGAGGGGAAGGTGGCCCGCAGGGAGTTGCTGGGCCCTCAGTGACCTCTTCTCTCTGTGTTGCTTTCTTGTAGGGAAGAACTGGCCATGAGGCTGGACTTGACTGAGGCCCGAGTCCAGGTGAGCTGTACACAGAGAAGGAAGAAGGGGGGCGGGGGGGGGGACAGTGGGAGAGAGGGGTGGGTTGGTGGACTCTGGGGAGGTGGTGGCCCCCATCATAAAAAGAGAAGCAGAATCCAAAAAGCAGCCCTCCTCCCACACACACAACCATACTTAAGAATCAAGATTTAGGAGGTGGGAGGGGATGGTGTCTGGATTGGGGAGCCTGAGGAGGGCGTCCAGGGCAAGAACAGGGGTTTTAGGGGCCCTGAGACTGCAATTCAGGAGGCTGCAGTCCCAAGGCCCCTATAGAAAACAATCTACAGAGGACTTGTGATTGAAATAATGGGATGGAGCATGGATTTGGTTGTTAGACAAATCCGCTCAGCTCCAAGCAGGTATTTGGCTGCGATTAAGTCTCCAATCGGGCTTCATAAAAGCCCACTTAGTGCTAGAACAAACAGGGCCATTTGAAGGCAAAATGCTGTTTGATTTCCCCTCCGCCCCGCACAAGGAGCTGGCTAATGCTATTTGATTTCCCATTTTTTATAGCAATGAGCCCACATTGATCTAATAGGGAGTGAGTGCAATGCTATTAAAGGTGTTTGCAGCCCCATACCAGAGTGCATTTCCGAACCCAGGCCTCATAACCAAAGAGACGATCAACACTGGGCAGCCCCGATGGCCAACAGAAAACAGATGTCCCTGGGTTAGGAGCTGAGTGAATCACTTTACAGTCAAAATCAAGCGCTGATAAAGCACAATAAATTCCATATGGCTCATTTAATACACAACAGCTTCTTGCATTAGAGGGCTAATGATGAGGCCTGTCCCCTCCTTTCTGTTGACACATTTCTCCATTGTCAAACAGAGATGTGACAGCAACTCCGCATTTTCAGCTCAGGGGAACAAGTCGTGGGAAAGTTAAATAACTTTTAAAAAGAAAAAGAGCGCCCCCTCCTCTTCTCTCCCCCTATTCACTAGAGAAGATGTAATTAAGTGAATATGAATTATCAGAGTCCTTTCGTTTACCTTTGGGGGGCCTCAGAGGTATTAATTCAATAATGAGGAATTGCATGGGGACATCTTGATAATTGCAGTTGAGCCAGAGAGAGATCATCTGTAAAAAGGTTTCCGCGTTCTTTAAGGGCATTCTGCCTCCACTGCCCCCAGCTCCCCGCCTTCACTCCTTTCAGTGTGATCGAGGAGTGGCAGATATTCTCGTCTAGACAGATTTGGGTGCACAAAAGCTGCCCACCCAGCCCGGTCCCATCTAGAGCCTAACTTTTTCAGGCCTCCAAGTCTCCACCCCTGGAGTGTTTCTGCACTTCACAACTAGGCTATTTGAAGACCATGGAATGTTGTGGATGGGCCTCCTTTTCAATAGAATTTGAAGTAATCAACTGATTCAGATTCTTGATTTTTCTTCCCCTGGCTGGCTGTCTAGAAGTCAAAGCAAGCTTAGCTGCTAGTGCTGGCAAACAGCGCCTCCCCCGTGGCTATTTGAAAGATATGAACATCTTTAAATTTTTAACACATTCCTCTGGCATAATGTACATTATATTTTAATATAATGTCTGTATAGCCCTGGAGTTCATTCTTAATTTTTAGATTCATGTGCAGTCATAAACCCAGCCCTAAAAATATTAATGCCTTCAGAGTAGATGGAGCATATCTTCTCAGCTGTGGGTGTGATGAGCAGGTCACATAAAAATAATTTCATGCTCCTGGGGTTATTTTTAGATGATGGTAGCTGCCATGTTTCAAAGGTCTCTATTAAAAACTGCTTCGTATTAACAATTAGGAAAATACCTTGGGCTGAAAGCCTCCCCCAAGCCTAAAACTATCTTATTTAAATAACGTATTAAAACCACATCCCCCAAAGGAGATAAAGGACTGTTAGCTTTGAAGACGGGAAAAGTGTACTGATACCCTGCCTGCTACTCTCTGTTGACCCAGGTATTGCCTCCTTATTCCTCTGTGCTTTCTTTAGGCACAGAACCTGGCCTTTGCAGAGAGCCCTTGCAGAGAGCAGCCTGCACCCCCCGCATTTCACTTCATGCACAACTCGCCCCTAAAATGGGAACCTGTTGGCGAATTACTGTGAGCGCTTCTTTCCACAGTGCGCTTAGGTGTCCGATAAATATTCCTGCAAAAAATAAACGAATCCTTTGCTTCCCTTTTTCAGGGCAGAGCAGGACTTTTGCCCATGCTTGAGTAAACCTGAGATAGATGAGTAACGTAACTAGAATGCAGCAAAACGGGTCACCCATCTCTCGGGCGGCTGCCCATTCCAGAGTCACTATTGAATGTGTGCTTTCAGTCGCCTTCTTTTACTCACTCCTCACAACAGAAAACTTTTAATAGTCCCACTTTACAGGTTAGAAAACTGAGGTTCATAGGGGTTTAAGTGACTTGCCTAAAGCGGTGCCGCGAGGAAGGGGCAGTGCAGACATTTAACTCCGTGTCCCCCCTCCATAAACACAGTAAACCACTTTCCCTGAACTTGGGAGACTGGGCTAGTTGGAACAGCCACTGGAGAGAGTTTGCTTGCCCCTTGTTTCCCCCTGCCTTTAAGTTTGGGCTCCCTTTTCGCTGCTTGGGTGCTATGGTCCCTAGGCCAAAGCGGGCCGAGGTAGGCGCGGGCCGCCGTGGGGGGGCGGGGCGGGGCGCCGCGGACAGGGCTGCTGCGAGCCGGGAGCGGAGCCTAGCCGACCCGGGCTCTCTCCTCCTTGCAGGTCTGGTTCCAAAACCGCCGGGCCAAGTGGCGCAAGCGGGAGAAGGCTGGCGCTCAGACCCACCCTCCGGGGCTGCCCTTTCCCGGGCCGCTCTCGGCCACCCACCCGCTCGGCCCCTACCTGGACGCCAGCCCATTTCCCCCGCACCACCCCGCGCTGGACTCGGCTTGGACGGCCGCTGCCGCCGCCGCCGCCGCCGCCTTCCCGAGCCTACCTCCTCCTCCCGGCTCGGCCAGCCTGCCGCCCAGCGGGGCGCCGCTGGGCCTGAGCACTTTCCTCGGAGCCGCTGTGTTCCGGCACCCGGCCTTCATCAGCCCTGCGTTCGGCAGGTAACGTGCAGCCTTGGAAGGCGGTCTGTCTGTCTGTCTGTCTCATACACACACGCAGAGGAGGCCCGGGTCAGGGAGAAAGCAAGAGATAAACAGGGGGTACACACTTTTTTCCTTGGGCCCAGCCTCAAGAGATCTTAGCCAAAGAAAATACTAACTTTGACTTGAAAAAAAAAAAAATACGGGTCTTGAAAGAAATGACTGGGAACTGAGCAGGAAGGGGAGGGCAGTTGGGAGTTACAGCCTTGGTGACAACTGGTGAAAGCTGTAAAAGTATGTTCGCAACCAAAGAACAGCCTCAGCCATAGGTGGTATGAGGTGCTGTGACTGCCAAGCGAGCGTACAGGTGTGGGCTCGGGGCAGGGATGAGTTCTCAAGCTTTGCAAAAGTCCTTCTACAGGGCCCAAAGCCTGGCAGCCCGAGGAGCGCATTCCTCGTGCCCCCCGGAGCCCTGGAGTCAAGGGTCCCTCTGGGTGCACACTCTAGCTTTGTTGTCGCTGCAGTGACCTGTTTCCACACATGCGCAACCCCAGATCCCAGAGCGCACAAGACAACGAAATAGAAGCAACAATTCATCGTACGTGATAACTCCCTTTCTTTACACGAGCAGCAAATGCTGAAATGTAGAAATCTGTATAATCACACAGACAAAGCGACAAACGAGGGATGTGTTAAGTTGGGAAGTGCAGTGAAAATAACACCAAATGCAGCTTCAGTGATCTCTCTTTGGGAGAACAAAGAGATAATAGCTTCACCCAACTGCGTAGTCACTTAAAATCATCCTAGAGAAAATTAAAAGTAAGACGAAGTAAAATTAGTTTCATGTAACGAACCAACAAGCTAAATAGCGAGTGCAGTGCAGTGCAGTGACTCAGTTTCCCTAGTGGAATCAGGGCCTGTTGTGAAGCCTCCGGCCCACACATTATTATTTCATTCAAAAAAAAAAAAAAGCTCACATCTTGAGTGTCTTTCTCCCCACTTTTTTCCTCTGATAACAAATGACTGGGAACCCCGAGGGCAGCAGCGCAGCTGGAGTATGGCGCTGCGGGATTCGGAGTGTGGAAGAGGGGATGACGGGGGAGGGGCGGCAGGCAGCGTGACAGTGGGCTTGGGAGGAGGAGCGCGCGCTCCGTGAGCCCAGGTGGGCTCATTTCTAATTGTGGAAGTCCTGAATTGGCCCCGCGGGGGCCCGGAGCCGGAACCCTGGGGGAGGCGGCAGGGAAAGCCTGGCGGGCGCTGGGAGGCAGTCAGGGTGGGAGCCTGGGGCAGCCCGGGCCTCAGCTGCAGGAGTGCGCTGCTGTGAGCAAGGGGTGGAAGCGCCGCGCAGAGGAATCCTGGCGCTGCCCGGAGGCGGTGGCCTGGCGTCAGTGCCAGGCTTGAGCAACGCCTAGAGTTGCGCGCGGGAGTCGTGGGCCTGGAGCTCTCTGGGGCAAGAGGTCGCAGAGGCGCTGCAGGGCAATGAAGAAAGGTCGCCGCGCCTGGACTTGTGGCCGCCTGCGGGTCACAGCCGCCGGGAGAAAGCAGACCAACAGGCGGGCGCCCTCCACTCCCAGCCCTCCGGCACGGGCCGGGCGCTGGCAGTTTGGCCCCGCTCTAAGGGCAGCCGGGTCTGCGCTGGTGGACGCGAAGGCCAGCAAGCGAGGGCAGCTTGGCCGGGACGAGAGGAGTCCGGGGCTGAGAGCGCTCCCGCCAGATCAAAGTCCGTACTGTAGGTCCTGGTCAGCCCCCGCCCCTTCTCTTCTCTCTGCTCGCCCACCTGCTCTTGGCAAGCAGTTTAATTGGAGAAGGCGGCTTGGATCACACCCCCTACCTAGGCTAGATCTCAGTATCCGCGCAGTTGGGCCGGGAGCTTTCGGCTGCGGGGCCGCCTCAGACCCGGGCTCGGCCCCTCGGGGAGGTCTGGCGCCGGTCTCTTCTGGCCAGTCACTTCTCGGCTCTGGAGAAGCCCGGCGCGTGCTGCGGCTCCCACGCACGCCACCTGCCCGCGCCCCTCCGAGCCTCTAGCGAGAGGCCGCCGGCGCCGCGCTCCGCTCCCGAGGCTGTGACCCCGCTGTTTGCTCTCCCCGCAGGCTCTTTTCCACCATGGCCCCCCTGACCAGCGCGTCGACCGCGGCCGCGCTCCTGAGACAGCCCAGCCCGGCCGTGGAGGGCGCGGTGGCGTCGGGCGCGCTGGCGGACCCGGCCACGGCGGCCGCGGACAGACGCGCCTCCAGCATAGCCGCGCTGAGGCTCAAGGCCAAGGAGCACGCCGCGCAGCTCACGCAGCTCAACATCCTGCCGGGCACCAGCACGGGCAAGGAGGTGTGCTAAAGGCTGCCCTGCACCCTCGCGCGCCGAAAGGTCACCTCAGCACCACTCAAGACCAAATGGAAACAGAGGACCAGCACAC
>PVLD010030524.1:0-16744 GCA_004027595.1 Dinomys branickii
TTTTTTTTTTTTTTTTCTCTGTTGTTGAGAGGATCAACTGTCTGACTAAATTTGCATGTCTCTATATGGGTCCATACATCTACAATTCGAAGATATCAATGGATAAAGCAACAACTACTGTTGAGACCATATCACCTTGTCTATAGATTAGTTGTGATTGTACTATTTTCTATGATAATGGGTGTCTGTTTGTCAATACGTTTTTGTACTTTTATGTTTCTAAAATAAAAAAAAAGAAAAAAAAAGAAAAAATATCCCAATCAGATAGAAAAAGGAAAACAAATCAAAGAAAATATAGAAATAATAAAATTCCTCTGGTGTCCTCAGTTCTGTGATAATGTCCAAGTGGGGTCCTAGAAATGTGCTGTGTAACCCCACCAAATTTGCTGTAGGGTTTGTACTGGATAGAGGATGATCTTGGCCTCTAGATGAGGGGCTGCGGCTGGTCTTCAGCTGACAGTGTTCTGAAGGTCCACCTCTTATCCTGATTGTCTCTATGGTGCTCTCCCAGTCGCTGTGACACCCTGAGATAGGGAAAGCCCAAGGTTGCTTCCAGACCCAAGTACATTTGGCGTTCTGGACCTAGCTCAGCTTCCTCAGTTCCATACCACTGACTCCTCCTCCACACTGCTCAGTGTTGGGGGAGTGCCCTTTGTCTTCTACAGGCCAAGGCTGCTTACCTACTTGTACTGCTGGCCCACGGCCACTCTGCTGTTTGCAGATTAGGAGGACACTTCCAATCCTTTGTGTTTAGGGCTAAGACTGGGTTTTGGCAGCCATTGCAGCAGATTCTCAATAGTCCCAGCGTTTCCCTCTCAGCAGAATTTCCCCATGCCTACTTCCCACCTGCTGGTAGTCTAGTGTGACTGGATGGCTCTTTCCTCCTTCCACTCCAGGATGTTGGCAGTGAAGTGTCACGGGTCTGGTATTCAGCTGGAGTTCACCCCAAGCCCTTTGAAATACAATGGTAGCCCTACCCACCCACTTCTGTGTGTTGGTGTGCCTGAGCACAGCACCAGGTCACCTCACTCACCAACCACTGGCTCTGCAGGGTCCCTCTGGAAACAGTGTCTCATATTGTGACTGCAATTTTGACTTTTTCTTGCTATTGTGCAGGTCCCACTGTTATTGACTAGATATCTTAAAAGTAATATGATACATTTAATTAACCTGATTTTTATTGGAAAATCATAAGTGATGGTAATATGGAATATTTGCCAATTGTTGCAGTTTAAACACACCACCTCCACCCATACACTATCTGGAAATTTTCACTTGTGTAATATGAACACAGGCGCAAGAATTTTGAAGAGATTTTATTATAATTATATACTAATGAATTATATCATGTCCTTTTATCTGGCATGGCAGTGCATCACTGAAAGCATTTGAAACAGCTGTACAGAATTCACAGGGAGACATATTTTGATGTAAAGTAGTATATTTTAGGACAATAGGTGATGTAGTTTAAATTAGTTAGAAAAGTGTCAGTTAATTTTAGTGTAAATTTTCAAGAAATATTTTTATGGATATTAAATTGATATCAACTATATTTGAAATAAGTTTCTGAGAAATTTGTTTACAGGTTCGTTACACTGCAACAAAGACTTTGAAAATAAAATGTTCTCATGTGATTTTTTTTTGCATTGTAGACCTCCACACCAGGCTTTCCTTGAACCTGCCCACATCTTGCTCTAAGCTTTTAACCATTCTTTTCAATTTCATCAAATGAAGTCAACTCAGGGTTTGATTTCATTCCTGCCTAGGAAATTAGAAAGAGTTTAATGTTCCTCAGAAAAAAAAATGTGGATATAAACTTTGTCATGGTTTTTAAACAAAGAAAAACATTCATAGATCAGACACAGAGAAGGACAATTTAATTCTGAATTCTGTCTCTATCCCTTACTATTTCTGTGACCTACTGTAGGTTATTTCCATCTCTGCAGCTCAGCATTGATAACTGAGTTAATTTCTAGTTGATACAACTACACTAAGTATGAATTAAACAGATAATAGATGTTTCTCTTCTTATTAATAGGAGTCATTTTTTAAATGTCAAGAAATATTCTAAGACAGTGCTTGTCAACTCCAGGATAAGAAAGGATCATTAAGAATATTGCATGAACATATTCTTATTAGATGGGTTTTAACTGAAGGGTAGAGACCCTGAGTACTTAAAGATATTCCCATGTAAAAGAGAAAAGAAAGAAAGGGAAAATATGTATATAGGTATATACAGGATAGCTAAGATAGTTGTACTACTGATTTCTATTACTTTATTGAAAGGAACAGTTAATGTTTAATTGTTTGATCAATCTTACATGCCTATATTTGTTTATCTGATAACTAATTTGAACATATCAATATGTAATACAGCCACCATTGTTAGTTTCCTATCACCTTGTCTGAAAATATGTATTGCTTGTATTGTTTTTGTGTTACAATGTTTGTGTGACTGTTAACATTTTTTTCTTTTATCTTTAAAATAAAAGTAAAGATATTCCCAGGTAAATATGTTGTTTAATGAGACCAAGATCCCCTATCTGTGAAATCTTAAAGATTTTTGAGGTACTTTTCTTGGGTTGTTTTGGTTTTGGTTTGAGTTTGGAAAGTTTTTTGTTTTGTTTGGTTGGTTTGGTTGTTTCTTTTGTTATTCTGCTTTTGGTTTTTTGAGACAGTGATCGCTATGTACTCTCATCTTGCCTTGAACTCACTATGTAGCCCATAATAAGGCTGAGGCAATCCCCTTGTTTCAGCCGTCTGAGTTCTAGGATTACAGGAGCATGCCACCATGGCTAACTTGAAGTACCTTTTTGCAAAAAATCCTATAAGCTAGGTATTTTTTCACCAATACAAATGAGAAAGTAGCCCAGATGTGTTTACACTGTTCATTAAAATTTTCATTTTGCATTTTCCTCCACTGAATCATCATGTGACCTGAGTCATAAACACGATTCCTACATCTAAATGAAGTAAGATTACAATCCATGTGTCAGAAAGGATTCATGTGACTTTTAACGAAGCATGAGAAGATTGGAACTCAAACCTGGAAGTTTGAGGTTTTCCTAGTGCTAAAATTTTCAACCATAAATAAGAATATTTCTGAACAGAAAAATGATAAGGCAGTATTTCCAAGCTACTAAAGTATAGAGGAAAAGACAAAAGAAAATATACTTGTTTTCACACCAGATATTTCTGTGAGAACAAATAGGTTTGATACAAACAAACCTGTAAAACAACTTTTTGAATATTCAAAAGCGTTTATTATGTTTTATTATTTTTAATCAGATAGATGCAGTGTACACTAATGTCTCATGTGTGTCAGTCATGTCTTATGACCGTGTGGTTGATATTGACATATATACGTAAAGTACAACAATGTCAAGGATGAGTTGTGTATATTGCACGGAGGAGAAACAAACTCCATAGAAAATAACTGGAAGGTGACAATGTCCTCTGATTATGAGCCATCAAATTTAATTTAGTATTCGGATAGCATGGTCACAAGTTTAATGTTTTCAATTTTATATCCTGTTACATAACAGAATCGTGGCTAACTGGGCAAGTGATAGAATTTGAAGAAGTTAGAATCTCTGAGACTCCGCATTGTCATTGAAGGTGATTTCTGTGGAGACAACTGCAAGGGGAAGGAAGAAAATAGATAATAAATAATAGACAATAAATGCTCCCCATAATGTTAAGGTGGTAAATGAATGATATAAGGTTAATGTTAATGACAAGCTTAAACTTTACACAATTCAACTAATTTATCCTGGGGTCTCAAGTTACCATTTTCCTGTTTCTGTGAGGAGTAATTTCATTATTGTCCTTCCAAGAGTATATCCTATATATGGAAAGAGAGCTGCCTAACACTATTTTCCTTCTGTTACCTGACAAATAATAACTTACTTGACACAGAGGAGACATCAAAAATAAAAACCTCCATTAAACAATGAATCCATTCTTCCTGGGTTCAAAATATTGGCCACACTCTGTACGGCTTCAACACACTTGGTTCTTTCTTGTCTGCACGTTCATCAATAGTAGTGATGTCCCGTAGAACTAAAGGTAGCGCCAAAAGTGATAACTCAAATCTCTGTAATATGTCAGATGAAGCACACATTGTTAAGTTTTTCCATCTTCACAGTGGTTGTGGGTATTATAGACAGTAATAAAAGATTGTGTTAATGCAGTGTGCTGTAAATGCCAGGAGATATTCTCAGGCAGTGGTTCTCAACCCTGGTTTAAGGAAGGGTCATCAAGAACTTCAAATGCAGCTATTCTGATTAAATGGATTTTAGTTTTGGACAAATATCTACATATGTTAAAGTATTCACAGTGAATATATTGATAAATGAGACTAAGAATAATTATTCTATGTATTTTTAAAGAGTTTCATAGGTATCTGTTTGCAAACAACCTACAGGCCTCTGATGACAAAGCTTTTAGAAACTAAGTTCCAAACTGCAACCCCAAACCCGTGTATTCATTGCACGGTGCCAATATTGCAATTAAATCTGAATACTAGGATTTAGTTTAGAAAAAACCAACTACATTAACCTCTTTTGTCTTTAAGAAAAAGTCTACAACAATATGCACGACATAGCTTGGCCACCACTGCTGTCAGCTAAGTAATTATTATCTCCACTTTACTTGTCAGGAAAGCATTCAGATGTGTCTGCACTGTTACGTGTGCTTTTCTCTTTCTTCCCTGTGCATCTTCCTCAATTTCACTATGCATGTGCTCTCAAAACAATAAAATCAATTCCCGTCCTGAAGCTGAAATAAGACGATCAATATATCGGAAAGGAAAAACGTACAAATATTTTAACTAAACATAAGACAGTTAGGACTCAAACCTGGGATGTAGAGCCTTCTCTGGTGCTGAAGTCCACACTAAATGTAAGAGTTGATTATTTTTTTAAAGTGTGATCAAATGCTATGATTGTTTAAATTTTTAAAAATTTATTATAAGACATATTGCCATGGACCCGTAATAAAATATTCCCACCTTGTATCAAACATGGTTATATCATCATTCCTACTACTTTCTGAAGCAGTTCTTCAAGGTCTTCTATGATGGTGTTTAGCTGCACGATTGGGGCTGTCTCAATATCTTGAATCATTCAAAATATTCACCTTGCATGGTCATTTCGACTTTAGAAAACATCCAGGAGTTAGATGGTGCCAAATTTAGGGAATAAATAAAGTGGATGAAGAAACACTGCAATGTTTTCACTCAAGACATTTCCGTAAGTGTTCTGAACTGACTCAGGATATTGAGGCGCCCATAAAAACACATGTGAAACTGGATCCAGACTGCATCAGGAAACAGCAAAAGTAAGCGGAAAATGTCCTCTCCCAGTAAGAGGATTATTTTCAGGAGGATGGACATCGATGTGTTACTCACTGTTATTTTTTAATTTTAATTAAATATTCAGCATAGATTTTTGAACACACTTTGTATTACTTGGTAACCAGAAAATACAGAGGAAAAAGTTAAAGAGGAAATAACCTTTTACAGCACATGTTTTATGACATTGTATGTTTGTGGAGTGAATAATCCCAGGTAAAATTTAAACATTCAGAGTGTCTCTCGGCTTTTCATCACTTTTCACTCTCTGACACATACAGTGTATCCTAATTCCACAACTGCGATCAGTGATGGATTGAGAGGAGTAAGGCGGAGTTTAAAATGAGTTTAAAATGTACGTGAGTGACATTTACACAAGGTGAACATAATTGATACCAATTAACAGTGCACATAAAATGGAGAAAATAGTTCTTTATTACATATATTTTGCCATATTAAACTATGTAAGTCAAATACAGATCGATCTTAATTGGGAGGGGAAAAAATCTAGTAAATAGTATCAAGAACTTCCTTCTCAAGAACCTGCAAAAGTTTAGTGGACATGCACTGTCTTCTTTCCTTTGCACTAATATTAGGAGGTCCACAGAGATTGGGATCAAGTGGACTAATTGGTCTCTTTGTGAGATCTGTGCGCTGAGTCTCCAATGTCATATAACAGGCAATAGTCAGTGTGTATCTCTATGCTTCCAGCTTAATCATCCTAGTGCATTAGGCTCTCTACTAGAGTTTCTTGTTTCCATGGTTTCCTACATCAGGAAGCTGCTAATCAGACACTGTATACCTATCAAGGCTGAGGAAGGAGCTAGATCTTCATATGGCTACAAGGCAAGAGAACAGCTTTGGATCTGCATTGGCCATGCTGGACCACAGAAGCAGCTTTATCCAGTAAGTGCTGAAAGATAACAGCTGGAGAAAGTCCTTCGTGCAGGACTAACAGGACAGTTTTGGCAGCCTGATCAAGCGATACTACCAGAAAACTTTCAGCTATGCAGTGTGTGGAATTTGTGTTCTGCATTGGGTTGAGAGTCCCAGATATTTAATTCAGTCTTGCTTTCCTTCTATACTCATTATACTTCCTAGACATCTCACCCACAAAAGCAAATAATAGGCTGCTCTGCACTGCTCCCTACCATTCCAGGAAGATTAGGGGCAAGATGAGGTACCCACAACATCACGGACTGTGTTTCAGGGATTCCTGAGATGCAGGATTCCTGCTAGTTACAGGTTCTATAGCCCACTTCATTTCATTCCATATGCACAGTCTTCTGAAAATCGTGTGTCCACTTATTTTCTGGGGGAAAAGGAAAGACATCATGTATATATAACTACTATCAGATTATTGGGTAAATAAAGAGGAAAGAGATGGTTGAGATGGTCTGTCTGAAATAGATATAGATATTCTGCCAGGAGAAACCTGGCAAGCTGTTCTATTAACAGCCATAGACATGTTCCTTCCCTGTTGCTCCAGGAGGAAATATTTTCCCTCACTGTGCTAGTCTTTTGGGATGGAGTGGGGAGGTCCTTCTTGATCACAGGATGCTGCAGAGAGTACACCTACTATGGGAAGAACAGTCAGAGACCACAGGCAGTGATCGCAGAAAAAGCAAGCCGATGACAACCCAGCATACGCAGTCCTCCTTCCCCTCCCTCGTGTGGCCTTGCAGTAATCCACATCATTCTCTAATTCTTAACCTGCCCGTTCACCCAAAGAGGAGATGTGTAGCTAGGTACTGACTTCATTCCTGTTTAGGTCACTTGCCAGAGTTCAAAACCGTATCTCCAGGTGTGGTGGCACGTGCCTGTAATCCCAGTGCTCAAGAGGCTGAGGCAGAAGGATTGCCATGAGTTCAAAGCCAACCTGGACTACCTAGTGAGTTCAAGGCCAGCCTCAACCACATGGCAAGGCCCTGTCTCAAAAAACAAACACAAACAAATAGACAAAATGTACCTCGTATGTGCCTGTATTTGAATGCCTCGATTTTGCCTGACAGTTTTCTGATGGTTGAGAAACAATGAAGAAACTTTGAGGTTCGGAGGCAGAGTCCAAGGATGAGATTTGGAACAGCAGTCCCGTTTATGACTTCAGCGACACAGGCAGGGTGTGAGGGCGTCTGAGACTCAGAACTACCGTGGGTTTAGTTCTAGTTGACATAAATGAACTGAAGAAGAGACAGACACAAATGCTCTCTGTGTCTTTAATACATGATAAATGTGCAAAATAAGGATGAAGTAAGATTATTTGTTCAGATTATTAGATTATTTAGATTATTAGTTTAGATTATTAATAATCACAATGCTATACTTCATATCATTAAATTAAAACATTCAGTGCTTGAAGTAGCTGCTTATCTATTTCTGTAATGAGACATTTAATTCTTTTCCTCACAGAAGTATACATATAAATTTGCAAAGAAATGACTAAATCATCTCTAATCTTCTAAGCCTGTACAATATTTGACATAGAGGAGATATTAAAACTAAAATCCTCTTTTAAGCAGTGCATGGGTCCTGCCTGTTTTCCACACAAATCTACCATAACTAGTGCCATAGCAACACACTTGGTGATTTACTTTCTGCACTGCTAGCCTTTAGTGGAAGGTTCAACAGAGTAAGAGACAAGAAATAACAGCTCTGTTTACGTCTGTGTCATGGACACAGGGATCCTAAAATGTCAGCATCTACGGTATTTTGTTATTGAAACAGTTTAGTAGCGATGGTCATGGGCTTTAAAAAGCATGAGAGATGATAGAAAACAGGGAAATAGACTTCGTAGACATGGAAAGATTTGGGGATGAGGAGAAAGGGGAGGGGAAGGAGACTACGAGGAGAAGAAGAAATAAAAATAAAATGGATGAACACCATTATTATGTACCACAAATATATGCCAGTAAAAATCACTGTTATATCAATAGACAAAAAAGCAACCAAATAACATAGAAAATGCACTATAGAAATATATCATGAAATTCTTTCATTTTATGTACTATTTTTCTGGATTGATGGACATACCTGTACACTTTAAAACATTTTAAAACAAAAAAGAGTCAGAAATACAAACGTTATTTGAGCTGGCTCACATCATTCTAGGCTTCACTGACCACTGACATCATCACTTCTGACCACTCACATCACGACTTCTACAGTGATGGAAACATTTGTCTGCAGAAACATACAAGACAAATCTTTGTTAAGTTCCAAACATCCTTAGTTCCCACACGTGTTGTGGAGGTGGTACTTATTTCACCTTTTCTTGTTAAGTAGCATGAGCACAGAGAGGGGGAGAGATGCCCACACATTCGGCACACAGCACCAGGTCAAAAGCAGGCCTCCCCCCTATGCTGATTTCCTGCCCCTCAAACCAGGGCTCTGTCTCACTACATAGGAAAATGGAACTATTCTCTATACATGAAGAAATTTCTCGGTCAATAAAAGATTATTACTTCATATATATCAGTACTGTTTGTGATAGGAAATATTGAAAGTAGTAAGTTAAATTTGATTAGTACAGATTTGTTGAGAAAAGAAATGTAGGTGACTAATAGAAAAAATGCAACATACCTCAAGTGTTCTAATTCATGTAACTATCCCCAACTAATATGTTACTTAGAACTTTTCACTTATATAAGATGGAGAAAGACAAGGATTTTGAAACAATTGTAATGAGCTTTCTAAGTGATGTTCCTGCCTCAAGTAATGCTATGCATCAGTTAAAGCATGTCAAGTTGATATGTACACTTCTCAGAGCGAATTAAAACCTCATGTCAATATAATTTAATACATGGAACTGCAGTTACTGCACTGAAGGCCATGAAGGTGAGCTATAGGAATTACATCAAAACGTTATGAATCCACAGATCAGTACTGACAAGCATTACTGACATTAAAACAGGCAGTCCGGATCCATGGTAGTGCTTTCTTTTGGAGATACAAGTATGTAGTAAAATGAAATTATGCAGAGATACCAAGAACTCAAGTGCTTTTTAACTTTCCTTAGTACGTGGTTGCAGAATGTGATGACTACATTCACTGTAGAACATTGGTACATAAACATAACACACCAAATTTCATTGTTGCTCATATCAATCACAGCAAAAGTGCATATTACTAAACGTTCATTTTTAAATATGGTTGCTGCCATATTTATAAATAATATTAAGGTTTCATTTTCTAAATGTCAAGAAATATTAAAGACAGTGGTTCTCAAATCTGCTTTAGGAAAGGAAAAACCATAAATTTAACATGCAGGTATTCTGACAATATTAGGTTTGGCTCAAAGCTTGACTATCTTGATTTTTTTAACTCACAAGTAAATACATTAAAAATTAGACTAAGAACTACTAGTCTATGGAAATTTAAATATTTTAAATTATTTTATGATAAACTATAAACTAGAAGGCCATGTCCCATTTTATGGATGATGGATCTATTCAGGTGTTTACATGATTTTCTGTGTTTTTATTTTTATATATTTTCTCAATTTTTTTTTTTCCGGGACCGGGGATCGAACTCAGGGCCTTAGTGCCTAGCTGCAAGCACTTACCCCACTGAGCTGTACCTCAAGCCCCATATTTTCTCAATTAACCATAATTTGGAATGACCAAATAATAAACCAAACTTGCCTTCTAGAAGCATAGGTATGAGAATTGCAAACCATGTAGAAAGAAGGATTGATGTGAAAATCTATTCCATGGCACCGGCATGGTGGGACTCAAACTTGGGTTTTGCATACTAACTCAAGGCTAAAGTACTCAATCATATATAAGTGAATTCTATGTTCAGAAAATCAAAAAAGCATTATTCCCAGGGCACCCATTATAGATTGTAGTTTTTTAAAAGCAAAGTACTCTCTTCCTTGCTGGATAATTTTTAGAAAGAATGGGGTTGATGCAAATACACTTGTATAAAATGAAGTATTTCACAAGTGTTTCACAGCATTTCATTATTTTTTTCTCACTGAGGGTAAGTGCACAGTAATGCCACATTTGTGACCAATGGTGCCATTAGATGTTTGCATTTAGCTTAAATGTATCCAAACCTGTAGCTCACTAAACTTAAGTACACAAGTTATGTATTAACTTGTATTATACAAGTTGTATACAAGAATACAAGTTATGCATGAACTGTACGTATTTCAAAATAAAACAAAACGAGGGAGAATTTTATTCATAAAAGAAGGAACTAAAAAACATAAGAAGATGAAAACTCCTGGAGGAAAATTGGCACATGGTGTCCAGTTCCATTTAGTAGTGAGATAATGCTGTCCTAGTTCTTGCACAGTGTTTTAAGTATTCTAAGTCAAAAGAATATTCACTGTTATTTAGCATTTAGTGCCCACTCTTTCTTTTTTCCCAAACCTCTGTTTTTTTTCAAAGGTGTCCAAACAATACAGAAGCACGAAATCTAACACTTGACCCAGAATTTCAATTCCACCTCATGGCTCTCTCAGAGGATCTGGGCCTGCAGCCCATCCTCTTTGGGCTGTTCCTGTCTGTATACCTAGTCACAGTGCTTGGAAACCTGCTCATCATTCTGATTGTCAGCTCCGACTCCCACCTCCACACCCCCATGTACTTCTTCCTCTCCAACCTGTCCTTCTCTGACATCTGCTTCACCTCCACCACGGTCCCAAAGATGATTGTGGCAATCCAGTCTCAGAGCACAGTCATCTCCTATGTGGGCTGCCTGACGCAGATGTCTGTGTTCCTTATTTTTATATGTATGGATGACATGCTTCTGACAGTGATGGCCTATGACAGGTTTGTGGCCATCTGCCACCCCCTGCGATACCACAGCATCATGAGCTCTCATCTCTGTGTATTCTTAGTTTTTGTGTCTTTTATGTTTAGTCTTTTCATGTCCCAGCTGCACAATGTGCTTGCTTTACATTTTGCCTACTTTAAGGGTGTAGAAATTGCTAATTTCTTCTGTGAACCTGCTCAACTTCTTAATCTTGCCTGTTCTGATGCCATGACTAAAAATCTAGTTATGTATTTTGTTGCTGCCATCTATGGTTTTCTTCCCCTGTTAGGAATCTTTTTATCTTACTATAAAATTGTTTCTTCCATTCTGAGACTCCCATCCTCAGGTGCAAAATATAAAGCCTTCTCCACCTGTGGGTCTCACCTCTCAGTAGTTTGCTTATTTTATGGAACAGCCATTGGGGTTTACCTTGCACCTGCTGTGTCAAATTCTCCTAGAAATAGTGCAGTGGCCTCACTGATGTACACGGTTTTCACCCCTATGCTCAACCCCTTCATCTACAGCCTGAGGAACAAGGACATTAAAAGTGCCCTGTGGCGGATACAGAACAGAACAAAGTAATCTCATCATCTTCCATTCTTTCTGAAGTTTGAGTTGGGAAACAAATCATCTAGTCCTGCCTCTCCTGCCCACTTGGTCACATACTGACAGCTTCATGACCCATTCTACTCCATGAATCAACATCTAAATATGGTTTCCCTGTCTTTGTCTTTAACTGTATCAAGTGAGTGTTCTGGAATTCTTTTCATTATAAACATCATGACTACATCAATAAACCCAGGAAGCCTCTATAATTCCTGAGCAATGACCCTGGGCTCCAAGGGAAATGCTATTTATACATAAACTGTGTCTACGGCCATGCCACCCTGAACGCGCCCGATCTCGTCTGATCTCGGAAGCTAAGCAGGGTCGGGCCTGGTTAGTACTTGGATGGGAGATAGACCTCAACATTATACATAAACTGTATTTATATATGAATGTTCAAAAGTTTTATGAATTTTCATAGTTCATGCATTCTTTCTCTAAAATGGAAGATAGATAGACAGACAGATATAGATAGATGTTAGATACAGGTAGATGATATGTAGGAATGTTATGTCAGGGACCATATCAGTGTTTCTCAGGGTTGGTTTTTGATGGAATCACCTGGAGAAGTTAAAAGCACAAGTACTCGTACATGTACATGGATGTAAATAACTATGTGGCTTTTTAAAAGCTTCAAAGGTGATTCAGATGCAGGTTTCTAAATGGATGATGCTTCAGTGGGCAGGTGAGAAGTGTGGTCACGGAAGCCATAGGTAAGGTGCTTTTAGTCAAATGTCATTCTCAAATGCACTGTACTTTAAAAACATAAAGTTTATCATTATCACAGCTAGTTTCAAAATTATCTTACTGCTCCATTCCTGCCCTTCAAATAATTGCCTTTTGTTGTTGAATGCAGGCTCATGAAATCACTACTCTGTTTTCTACCCAGCGTTGTTTCTAAACACTGTTCCTCAGGGTCAGTACATTTCACTACCTTGACATTTCAGTACATTTTAGCACTCCTTTCACACCAGAAAACCTCTGTGTTTTAGAATCTACCTTCAATACCTTTATCTGTGACAATATTGCTCCATTTTTGCTGTGGCTTTGCAGTAACCACCCAACCAGTTGTCCATATTCAAGTGTCTCTATTAAAATAAATATATTTTTTTTTATTTCTTGACAAAACTTTAAAGGATAAATCATAACATAGGAAAAAGTTGTGCTGTTAGTCGCCTATATTTGAAGTTTCTCAGTTTTCTCAAGAAATAAAGCTGGTTTTAAATATACAACTGTGTTCATGCGTTCCACTGGAGGGGCAGTGGTGGTCTTAAGTTTTCAGTTACTCTATGGATCTGTCACATATAAGAATTGCTGTCGATATCTCCTTGTAAGTAAACTGAATTTCTTCTCCTCGGACTTTACACTAAGATTGCCAAGGTTTATGCTACCAGCCAAAGTTAGCCATTTTGTCACATAATTCACAGCCAATATCCTTCATAAGTGAGACAATAAGATTACATTCTGATCCCATGTGGGAAATTATCCCTGCAGGTAATATTTTGGGTTTTTTCCCCCTTCATTTAATGATTTGTATGGCTTTTATAATGTATGAACACTTTGCATGGGAATAGTTTGTATAACTCACAACAGTTATCTCAAAGACTAAAATTGGAATTACACAGAAGGGTGGAGATAACATGATAATTTAATAGATGCAAAAAAACATTGACAAACTTCAACAACCATTCATGATTTTTAAAACTCTAATGAAAGCAAGTACAAAAGAACCTTACTTCAAACTGATAAAAGGTGTTTGTGACAACCCTCTGTCAGCGTCGTACCAAATGAGGAGGTACTAGAAGTATTTCCTCTACAATCAGCACTAAGCCAAGGTTGTCCACTTTTATCACTACTGTTCAAAACAGTACTCAGAACTTTAGCCAGAGCAATCAGCAAGGAAAAGAAATGAAAGGTGTTGTAAACAGAAAGGGAGAAGTCAAACTGTCCTTATCTGCAAATAACATAGCATTTTACATGGAAGACTCAAACACTCCATCAGAAGCCACTTAGATCTAATAAACAAGTTTATTAAAGTGACAAAACACACAGTCAAAATGCTAAAGTCAATAGTGTTCTTTTGCATAAATCTTAATCTCATAAAGAAAGGAATTAGGAAAATAGTCCCTTTCATAATAGCTTTAAAAATTAAAAACAGCAGTTAATCTAAACAGGGAAATAAAATACTGCTTTAACAAAACATAGGATACTCTGCAGAGATTAAAGGGACATATGAAAACAGACAGACATGTCCTTGACACGAATAAGCAGGCTCAATATTGTCAAAATGGCTGTGTTACCAAAAGTGACATGTAGACTTAATGACTCTCTCATCAAAACACCAACGACATTCCTCACAAAATTAGAAAAAATAATTCTAAAATGTACGTGAAACCAGAAGAAACCTAGAATAGCCAAAGCAATCTTTACTGAGGCTCTGATCTAGGACCAGTGGTCTCCTCCCCAGGGATACAACAAAGGAATAAAACACAGACAGGAGATCATATGTATGTATGTATGTATGTATGTATGTGTGTGTGTGTGTGTGTAGGTACAGAGGGAACCAGGATGGTTAACGCACAGTGAAGGACTGAGACCATGAGGCACCGTGTCCCTGGCCTTTATTAGGTGCTTGATTGGGGGTCGGGTGCTGGTGGGCTACAAGAAGTGATGGAGATGAACAGGTGGTGCAGACAAGGCTCAAGTATTTTACAAACAAAGCGTTTTTGGAAAAGCACACAGGAACAGATCACAATTAACTAGAAACCCAATTATCTGCTATCTGTGACTCCTGAGCTAGAAGGAACTTGGGTGAGTGAAAGCACTCAGCTGTTTATCTTGCTTAGAGGCTCGAGGACTTCCCAGACCTTTTGCTAGTGTTGACACTGGCCTTAGCCCTGAGGATTAATTTCATTCCCACACTAGCCATGGGTCTTGCCACAAGTCACTTAAACCAAGGAGAGACTCTCAATTTATTTTATGCCAATTTATTTATATCAACTATTGCCAGCTCTACGCTCTGACAAGCTGTTCCTCAGCAATTTGAGCAACAAGAGCAAAGCAGGAGACATTATAATCGCAACTTCACAGCAATGGTGACAAAGACAGCATTAACAATGATGCAGACCAAAGAAGTAGAGAAGTGGCCCCATGCAGATTTATACATCTGATCTTCTACAGCGCAGCAAAAAAACATGTGCTGGATATATAATAGAGTCTAACAAACAGTGTTAAGAGCGTTGGTTGGCCATGTGCATAAGAATGAAATTAGAGCCATATCTCTTACCCTGTACTAAAATTAAATCAAAATAGACGAAAGACCTGGATATAAATACAGAAACATTGTATATACTGGAAGATGAAACAAGTAAAACTCTTGAAGAGGTAAGAAAGGCCTGCGAGAACAAAAACCCAATCGTACAAGAAATAATATAGAGAAGCCGGGCGTGGTGGCGCACGCCTGTAATCCCAGCACTTGGGAGGCTGAGGCAGGAGGATCTTTGTGAGTTCAAGACCAGCCTGGGCTACAAAGTGAGCTCAAGGCCAGCCTCAACTGCATAGTGAGACCCTGTCTCAAAAAGAAAAAAAAAAAAGAAATAATATAGAGAGTAAGAAAATGTTCAAATAGGAAGAGAACTGGGGGGGGGGGCAGATGGAAAAGTATGGAGGGAAAAGAAGAATAATGGGAATAGAAGAAAAAAATTAAAGCTTTTGTAAATAAGGAGGGGAAGAGGGGTTGGAGGGGAGAACGGGAAATGGGGAAAAAAGAAGAAGTAAGATATTTCATTCACAGACTCCAACTCCCAATGATGAATATGATCATTGTGTGTATCTAAAATACACCAATAAACTTAATTAATTTTTAAAAAGAACAAGCAAGTGTGATCATACCAGATGGAAAAGATTTTGCAAAGAAAAGATTATAATCAACACAGCGAAGAGACAGAATGGGAAAAAATGCTGACATTTGCTCCTCAGGCAGAGGACTAGTATCTAAAGTATAAAAGAGAAAAAAGTCTCCTCTGGGGAGATCCGGGGAAGATGGCGACCAGGTGAGCAGCAAGGGAGCGAACCTCCTTAATAAACAACACCAGCTCGAGACAGACTTGGCGAGCGTGAATGCCGGGACCTCGGCTGGGAAGTTCAAACTGGGCGTATTTCTCTGAGATGCCGGGGGAGATGTGGTAGGGCGGACCAGGCTGCCGGGGCTAGACGTGGGAAAGCCCCAGACGCTGAGAGCCAGGGACGATCCGCGCGGGGAAGAAGCTTAGCTCGGTCCAAGCGCCGTGGGAGCGCGGACGCCTCGGTCCCTCCCGCATCCCGACCCGGCGCAGCCCCCCGGTGACTCCCGACAGAGATCGGCTTGTTAGCGGCGGAGACGCCCAGCAATCCCACGTTTTGCGCGTGTCGGGCGAGCCGCGCGGAGGGCCCCAAACGCCGCCGGGAGCGGAGAGAAACATTTGCTGGGTCCTAGCGCCCCGAGAATACAGAGAGCTCGATCCCTCCTGCCCCCCGACCCGGCGCAGCTCTCCGGCGACTCCCGACAGAGATCGGCTCTCTGGCGGGGGCAACACCCAGCGGTATCACGTTTCGTGCGCATCGGGCGGGCCGCGCAGAAAGCCCCAAAGGATAGACTGGCACCTTGGAACCTTCATGCCTGCAGGGACTCCAATAACTGGTGAGATATCGGCGCTCGCGACCAGATCACCGAGTGGGGAAGGAGATCCATCCCTATAACTGCAGGGAACCCTGGGAGGGTGGGGGAGCAGTCTTACACACCTCACCCAGGTCACTAGGTAGCGAGTATCTAACCAATATCTGTACAGCCTTTTAAGCGGAACTCTCAGCAGAAAGCTTAAGGGACATTCTCCCAAAGAGAAGGAATCATTCGAGCAGCCTTTGCAGCTGACCTTCTCCTGCTGAACAGCCTTGGTAATTTATAGCGCCACATCTTGAATCTGATACCCAAAAATGGGAAAACAGAGGGGCAAAACGCAGTCTCAAAACTCAACCCCACCCAGAACA
>PVLD010030525.1:0-16744 GCA_004027595.1 Dinomys branickii
CAGGAGTACAGTTATTATCACAGGGAAGATAACTGATTGAGTGGTAGGGCAACGGAGATGAGGGAGGAGAAAAAACGAACTGATCAAAAGGGCCATCATCTGTGTAACCTGAGTAACAAAGATGAAGGTAACATTATGTAGGACAGCATCCAGAGCTAATTCCCTTCTATGTTCTCTATAATTCTGTATTTCCTCAGCCATTTTTGTATTAGCAGAAATGAAGATAACTTTATATTATACAGCATCCAGTGCAAATTCCCTACTATCTTATCTATAATTTGGTATTTCCTTTAATGTTTTTGTGTTAACTAATGTGAAGATAACTATGTAATACAACATCCAGTTGTAATTCCCTACTATATTCTGTATAACTTTGTATTTTCTGTATTGTTTATGGCTTTTCTGATTCATATGTCTCCATTCTTTTGTCTTTAAAATAAAATTTAAAAAAAAAAAAAAGAAATTCTGGCAAGGCTGAGAGAAATAGGATCTCTCCTGCACTGCTGGTGGAATGCAGACTGGTGAAACCACTGTGGAGATCGGTTTGGAGATTCCTTAGCAAACTTGGTCTAGAGGTCGCATTCAACCCAGCTATTCCCCTTTTGGATATTTTCCCAGAAGATCTGAAAGCATCATATCACTGCGATACATGCCACCCATATTTATAGCAGCATAATTTGTAATAGCTAAATTGTGGAAGCAACCCAAATGTCCATCCACAGAGAACTGGGTTAAAAAAAAGTGACTTTTTAATATAGTGGAATATTACTCAGCTATCAGGAAGGACAGATTTGGGGCTTTTGTAGGCAAATGGTCACAACTGGACAGCATACTCATAAGTGAAATAAATCAGAGGTTCATGTGCAGGGAATGTATTGGATCACTGGTGTAGGAATCTGAAGGTGGGCATGTGTATTGGGGGGTGTGAAGGGAATCTGCTCAAAGGTAGGGAGCAGGTGGGATGAGTGGAGGAAGAAAAGAAAGGGACAAATACGTATCTATGTGTGTATATGCATGATGGCTAATATGGTGCCACTGTTGACCTGTGTCGCTTTATGGTAAGGAAGAGTTCATGATTATTTGATCAAGATTGTATGTCTGCATGTGATTTCAGGAGCATGCACTTTGAAGTTATCAATGTGTGGTGCAGCAACCATTGGTGATTTCCTGTCACTTTGTCTATAATTCAATTTTGATCGTACTGCTCTTGTGCTATTTTGTGTCTTTTTGTTAATGTTTTCCTTTTGTTGTTGCTGTTGTTTGGTTTTCTTTGTTTTTTATACTTTTAAAAATAAAAAATTTTTTAAAAATTATTGTCTTCCAAACAGACCTAGAATTTTCTCATCTTTTAACATTTATTTTAAAAATTAAAGACGAAAAACACATTAACAGACAGACATCCATTTACAAAATAGCATAAGAACAATACAAGCAATACAGAGTTACAGGCAAAGTGGTAAGAAATTATCAATGGTTATTGTATTATGTATTGGTATCTTCAAGTGGTTTCTTAGAACAAATAGAGAGATATGTGAGATTGATCAAATAATTGATCATTAACTGTTGCTCTCAGTAAAGTGACAGAAGTCAGTAGTTCCACTATGTTAGCTATCCTGTATAGGCATACATACATAATTTTACTTTATACATACATAATTTCCTTTCTTTTCCTTTCTCTTTTCACTTATCCCAGTTGCTTTTTCTTTTGAGCACGCTCCTTTCATTTCACAATGTCTGTCATACCTCCTAATTTTTATTCACTCTTTCAGATTCTTATACCAGTGAGACAATATGTTGTTTACACATGGAGGTCTTGTTTATTTCACTTATAAGTATGGTCTCTAGTTGTGACCATTTATCTGTAAAAGCCTCGAGTTTATCTTTCTTTATAGCTGAGTAATATTCCATTATATAGAAGTATCACAATTATTTATCCATTCCTCAGTGGATGGACTTTTGGGTTGTTTCCATAATTTAGCAATTGCAAATTGTGCTGCTATAAACATGGGTACACATATATCACTGTGATATGATATTTTCAGATCTTCTGGGAATCCTAACATTTTAATCCATACATCAGATAAGATAAGGGGACAAAGTGAAGTTGTGATTTTCCCTACATCATAGCTTTTGGAAGTATCAGACATAACCTCATTACAGACACAAAAATCTAGAATTTAAGCCTCAAATAAAGTAAAATGTCATGATGACTTATTGTTTAACCTTTTAAATAAAATACAAATGTATAAATACACAATTATATTTGATAATACTAATTTGTGTATAATATTTTTTATATATTACTTCTAAAATCTATTCTGCCACTTATATAGTTAAGGGTTAACAACGATGGCATGGATTCTTCCTGTTAATTTTGAGTTTTAACACAAGTTGCTAATTTAGTAGTTTGGAGTCCTGATAAAATGCCCATATCCCTAGGAAGGTGGACTTTTATTTTGTTTTGTCTTACCAAATTTCCATAAAGATATTAACTGTTTAAAAAATTTAGAACTATTTGAATTCTTTTTATTCCTTTGGGAGTGGGGGGGAAGTGCTGGTGGTTGAACCCAGGGCCTCTTGCATGGGAAGCATGTGTGCTACCCTGAGCTTCAGCCCTGGCCCTGAGAGCTTTGGAATTCTTTCATTTAGTTCTGTTTTTTATGTCTTTCCTCTTTTGCAAGCTCCCCTCCCAGCCCTGCTTGAGCAAATATGACTGCTGATGTCCAACAAATCCACAGATCAGTGCTTTCTGTGTCAGCTTACTGGATTTCTGACCTTTTAAGGAAAGAAAATCACAGAATCCCTGTGAAGCCATGCCCCACCTCTAGAATGCTTTTCCTTTGCAAAGATTTTATACTTATTTCTTAATGTCAGTCAGTCATGTGTAACTTTTGCCTGTGTTTGACAATTATGTGAATGTGACAGATGACATTTCCTTTTTCACCTGGCTTTTATTAACTTACTATTGTGTCCAAGACAGTCTCCTTTTGTTATATGTTTATGTGTGGTTTGTTTGTTTACACAGTATGAATATATCCCAATGTATATATGCATGTTATTGGTGGTTAGGGGTTGTATCATGTGATACACATGAGTATTACCAGATTGGCACTTTTATAATTAATTTTACTAGAGACATCCTTACACATTTTTTGTTTTACCAACTCATATTTCTCAGACAGGAGGGCAGACCTACCCTAACTAAGTCATCTTGTTTACAAGTTGAAGATCCCTTGGTATAAGTTGGGTCTGAGTAACCCGTAGTCTAAAGCTATCTTTCCCCATACTGAGACGATCCCAGTGTCCTTGGAAATATGGTGACTGAATTGTGTGCTTGTTGGAGAGATTATTCTACTTCAATCTGTTTTCAAATTAAATTTATTTTTCATTCCCCACTTGGTATATAGCTGTCATTAAAATTTTCAAATGTGTGTAGTATGGTGAATTATATTAATTTACTTTATGATTGGTAAGCATAGATATATTCATAATTTTTTAAAATTATAATTATCCATAATTTAAAAATATTATTATTTTCTTGTCCTTACAATTTTTCTTCCTTTTGTCTTAGTGATATCCTTCACAGGTAAATAGGATAATTTTATGACATCTCCTTGTCTTTAACATATTCAAATTTAATGACAATATTTTGTTACTTTTGTAATATTCTCAGTCATTTCTGTTCATTGTGATGTTTACACAGTTTGCTTTGTTTTCCAGTAATTAATCAGAGATATTTCAGGCATTCTCATATTATATTTCATATCATGTATTTTTAACTTTATATATAAATGTTTATGTGTTTTGGGTAATGCCCTTAGATCTATATACCAATTCATATTTAAGGCAATTTTATTTGTTGCTCTTTTATATTGCTGTCTCTTTGTAAGGCAGCATATGACATGATGCTTTGTGAGTGACATCCCTGTTACTTTTTTTCTGATCAGTTTTGTTCAGGATGAATCTTTACTTTGGCATGTTTTGCTTTTTAACAAATTTTGTTGTTGATGTTTGTTAACTCACTTTCAGTGAAAGGTTTGTGAAAGAGACAGGGAGAAAGCCAATATTGAATCTAGAAGTGTGTCCTCAAAGAAGCTTTACTTTGTCTCTTTTACCTTATCAACCTTTATCCCCTGTTAACTCAGATTCCCAGCTTACTATGGAATCAGGTAAGTGATTCAAGCTTAGCTTGTGTCCATGTGTTCAGGATACTTTTAAGGTTGTAAATCCCTAAGTAAAATTTTTCTTTCCTGTTCAGAAACTTAAACACAATAAATTTTGCGGCCACTAAATCAAGACCGGTAGAAACAGCATATTCAATTTCATTTCTACCCGTGGGACAGCCCCTGAACAACCCAATATCCTGCTTATGATTTATATTTTCCCGTGTTTTTAGAAATTTCCTGCTCTACCTCACTCAGTTACTGTGGTCTTTGGATGCCTTCTAATATTCCTAGGTGCATTTATTCATATTTTATCTGAGTGTTGAGTGAAATGATCAGAAAACAATGCTTAGCCAGCCCAAGATGGCAGAGTAGAGGGACTTACTGCTCACTTCCTTCAAGAGGAAGACGTATGTCGATAAATGAGCAGTTGAATTTCAAGGTGAGTGGCTGGGGAAGATCCCTGAAGCTCAGAAAGAAAGAGATGGGAGACTGCAAGATGGGGAGATCTGGGATTTCTACCTGGAGAGGAGCATGTGGCACCATCTAGCAACACAGCCACAGCCCAGAGGGACTCTGATTTGCAATGGAGTGGGTAGACCTTGTTGCAATGGACACCAGCAGTCCTAGCTGCAAGAGTGTTACACAGTCATCACAGGGAAATGAATAAAATACCTATTAAATGAAATAATAGCTGAAAACTTCCTGAATCTCTGGAAAATTATGACATCTGGGTACAGAAGACCCATAAAACCACAAATAAAGCCAGAGAATGTCATCGTCTCAACATGCTATAAGCAAACTCTCCAAAGTAAGAAACAAAGACAGAACTGTAAAAACTGCAAGAGTACCAAACTTAAATCCTTTAAATCTAACAGCATATTCAGAGTAGAAATATAAGAGTCATACCTTAGCACAAAGAACTGCCAAGCCATAAAGATGGACACAAGAGGAAGAACAGAATATACAATAATCAAGATAGAAAAAAAGTTACAAAAGTATAGGAGAATTAAATCCTTATATATGGATAACATTGAATGTAAATGGACTAAATTTCCATTTAAAATATACAGACCAGCATAATAGATACAAAAACAAGATCTAACTATACGCTGCCCATGGGGAACTCACTTCATAAATAAAGTTACACTGCAAGTAAAAGAGAAGAGCTAGAAAAAGATATTCCCTGCAAATGGAAACTAAAAGTAACCTAGAGTAATTACTTTTAGATACAAGGGACATGAAATGAAATTATGTGAAGAGATGGAGGACATGTTAGGGATAAAGGAATCCATTCTACAGGAGGAATTAACTATTATAAACATGTATCTGTTCAAGAGAGGCACACCCAATTGTATAAATCAAAGGCTACCTTGAGAAACTGACTCCATTACATTAAGGAGGACTTCAAAACACTCCAGTGGTATCAATGGACAAGCACCCAGTTTAAAAACAAGTCAACAGCAAAGATATATATGTTGTAGGACAAATAAATGAATTTATTAGATATTTATAGAACGTTTCTTCCAAAAGCTGTAGAATCTGTATTATCGCATATGATATTCTCCAGGATAGCTCATAAAATTACTTGCAAAATAAGTAAATCTTAAAATATTTAAAAATATGAAATTAAAACATGTATCTTCTCTGGATGCAATTGAATAAGACTAGAATATGAAGAATTTTAGAAATTGTATAAATACTTGAAAACTAAAGGGCATGCTGTTCAATTGCCAGTGCATCAGTGATGAGATTAAAAGGAAAATACTTTCAAGCAAATTAAAAGAGGAACACAGCATCCTCAAACCTATGGTAAACGGTAAAAGCACTACTAAAAGAGAAGTTTATATCAATAAATACCCCCTTCAAAGAAAGATAAATATTTTAATAAACAACTCCATGAACTAGAAAAGCAATAACACAGCAAATATAAAATTAGTAGAAGAGAAAAAGCAGAACAGGAAAATACATTAAGTAGAAAATTTTTCAAAAATACAAAAGATCAGTGAAGTGAATTATCTTTTTCTGAAAATATAAACTAAATCAACAAACTTTTAACTAAGGTAAAAAATTAAAAAGAAGACCAAAATACAATCAGAAATGAAAATAGAGTTCTTCCAACTGATACCAGAGAAATACAAAATGCCACTAAGGACTTCTATGAATGAGTATGTGGAACGAATTGGAAGTCTTAGAAGAAATAGATAAATTCATGGGTACAAAACTGAACCATGAAGATGTATACAATTTGAACATAATGATAACAAACCGTGGCACTGAATCTGTAATAAAAATTCTGCCAAAAAAAGAAACTCCTAGGACCAGATGGCTTCATTGCAGAATTCTATAAAACATTTAAAGATGAACTAATATAAACTATTCCAACAAATTGAACAGGACAAACTCATTCTACTAGGACAGCATTGTCCTGAAACCAAAACTGGACAAAGACATAAAATATGGAAAGCTATGGAACAACTGAAAACAATAGAACAATACCTCTAATGAACATAGATGCAAAAAATTCTAAACATAATACTTGCAAATCAAGTGCAACAGCACACTGAAAAAATTATACTCCACAAAAAAGTGGAATTTATTCTAGGAATGCAATGATGGCTCAGCATACTCAGTTTAATAAATGTGATTCAGAGCATCAATAAATTGAAGAACAAACTGCATAGGAACATCTGAATGGATACAGAAACAACTTGATATTTTTAACTTTAAATGTATTGCCTTTTAGTAATTTCCAGTAATATCCTTTCGTGAGAAAACCTTGAAGAACTTACACGTAGAACAAATATGCCTCAATGACATAAAAGCTATATAACAACCTCACAGTTAATGTTGTGCTAAATGGAGAGAAACTAAAAGTGTTTTCTATAAGATCTGGAACAAAATAAAACGTTTCCTTTCACCAGTCCTTGTAAGTGTAATGCTCAAGTCCGAGCTAGAAAAATTCGGCAAGGGCAGAAGAGCATCACCCTATGGAGGAAGAAGAAGGTCAGAGCATCTTTATCTGCAGAACACAGGACTCGAGATGCATGAAATTCCAAAGGTGGCACCAAAAAGATTGGAACTGATAAACACATCCATTAAATGCTGGGATAAAAATCCCCATTCAAAGACAGTGTCATTTGTAAGAAAATGGGTACACCTTTAGGCCATAATATTAAATGAAGTAACTGAGACACACAAAGTTAAATATTGCATGGTTTCTCTTATATGAAATATATGTATATATAAGTATATATATAAAATAGTGTATATACTACAGAATGTATATGTATATAGTATATAGTATAAAGTGTGTATATTGTATATATATATAGTATAAAAGACAGATAATAAGAATTATATCTAAAATTATAACTTGACTCAGTAAAATTGTCTTACATGTTTGAAATATTCTTTGGCCTATTAGTCTGGTTTTCATATGAGAATTACCTTCTTATAAGGTAAATAAATGAATCAAATGCTGCAAAAATAAAATTGGGGTGGAAAGAAGGGGGAAAATTTGAAACGTGTTATTAGACATGCCAATTCACTACAATGAATGCAATCATTATGGACTGCAAACATGTACTAGTAAAATTGAAAGTAAACTTAAAGGTAATGTTTATATATACCAACGATGAATTGGTTGAAAACAATTTACTGCCACTCATAATATCTTCAAAAGCCAAGGAATAACTTAGCTAAGGATGTGAATGATCTCTATAATAAAAATTACAAAATACTGATGAGGGAAATTGTAGGAGGCACACACAAAAGTAGAAAGACAGCCTCTGCAAACTGATTGGAAGAAATGATGTTATTGCAATGTGCATACTACCCGAATCAATCTACAGATACGATGCTATCTTCATCAGAACACCAATGAAACTCTCCATAGAACTAGGGGAAAATATCACAAAATTCCTATGAAAAGACGAAAGTTCCAGAACAGCTAAAGCAACCGTGAGGAAAGAGAACAAAACTGAGGAGATCACTATACTTGACTTCAAAAGATACCACGAGGATCTAGGAATCAAAACGTCATGTTACTGATACAGCGACAAGCAGAACAACGGCAAGAACAAAATAGGAAGTCTCACATTCACTGACATATTTATAGCCAACTAATATTTGTGAAAAATTCCAAGAACATACACTGGGGAAAAACAGGCCCTCTAGTAATGATGCTGGGAAAGCTGAATGTACCTATAATACAAATGAAAATGGGCTCCCACCTCTCAGCATATACAAAGTGTGATGTAAAGTGGATCAAGAACCTACATGTAAGACCAAAAACTGAAGCCTATTAGCAGAAAACATAGGGGGAAAGACAGTATTACAGGAAAATATTTTTGTATAAAAATCTGAAAGTTCAGGTAAGAAAAGCAAAACCATGAAAATGGGATTCTATCATGCTAGAAATCTTTTTGCAGAGAAGTGAATCAAGCAACAGACTAAAGAAACAAACTGAAGAGTGGGAGAAAATGTTTGCAAGTTAATCACTGACCAAGGAGTTAATGTCTAGAACACACATTAACTGAAACAGTAACAACAAAACCAATCAGATTTAAGAATGGCCAAACAATCAGGATAGATATTTCTCAAATGAAGATGTTCAAATGATCAAATCTATGAAAAAAATAGTCAGGATCACTAATTACCAATGAAAGGTAAAGCAGTCACAGTGAAATCTTATCTCAGGTAAAGTGGCCACTGTAAAAATACAAAGATTAAAATAAATGCAGGAAAAAGTGAATTCTTACAGGGTTCATGAGAATACTATGGAAAACGTAAGATTTTCTCAACAAAGAAAAAGGACCTGACATTATAGGTACTATGTGATCCAACACTCCCACTGCTGTGTCAATACCCAAAGGAAACAGAATAATTATATTTAAGTGATCCCTATAAATCTGTGTTTATTGCATCATTATTTCCAATTGTTTAGATAAGGACTCAACTGAGATATCCAGCCACACAGGGTGAATAAAAATGTAGTACGCATACACAATGGAATATTACCCAACCACACAAAGGGAGAAATTCTGTCATTCAGCTCAACATGGATAGAACTGGGAAACATAGTATTAAGTAAAAATAAACCAGGCACAGAGGGACAAATGTTCTCACTCTTTTGTAGAAACTGACCACATAGAAGTAGAGAAGAGAATAGAGATCGTTAGATGGTAGAGGTGGGGAGGGAAATGAAAGGGAGAGGATGAGTGATTGGTTCCACAGTACAGTTGGTAGGGAAGTATTTCCAATGGTCCATAACACAATATAGAAACCATAGTCTGCCCGGTTAATGATACGTCCCTAAACAGCTCATGGGGTGGACTTGAAGGCTGTCAAGTCATAGACATAATACCTGAGAAAGTGAAAATGCTAAGAGCCATGATCTGATTACATATATCAAATTATAATATTTTATTTTACAATTAAATACATCTGTAAGTCATTTTAATTAAGTTTTTTGGTACGTTTTGGATATATATAATAAGCACATTCATCCCAGGGAGTTTGTGTCTGTATGTTATGGACTTCGATTCTTCTGTATTCCTGTTCCCCTTCCCTCCCTCCAACCACACTTCCCTTTGTTTCCACTTTATCTTTCTTTTCTCATTTTTTCTTTCCTCTTCTTTTCTTTCCTCCTCCCCCTCCCCAGTTCCCTTTTCGATTTGAACATTTTCTTTCTATCTCACAATATTCATTGGTCCTTATTTACATTTTCAGTTTCTCGTGGCAGAGAGACAATAGGATATTTGAACATATGTGAGTTATTTATTTCATTTAAGAGTATGGTCTCAGGGCCCATGCACTTACCTAGAAATGTCTCCAGTTTATCCTCCTTTATGTTTGAGTAGTACTCCATTGTATTTAAAACACATCTTTTTTATCCACTCATCAGTTGCTGAGCATTTGGCTGTTTCTAAGATTTCACTATTATAAACTGTGCTGCTATAAACATGGGTGTTCGTACCTCACTGTAGCACAATGTTTTAAATTCTTTTGGGAAGATAGAAGGAGAATATCTTGGGCAAATGGATCCTCTACTTTTACTTATTTTAAGGACTATCCACACGTAGCTGTAGGGAAAGTCTTTATGAATAAATCTTCAATCACATGGGAAATAGTACAAGAATCAACCGCTGAGATCTCATCTTATTAAAACACCTTTTTATAGCAAAAGAAATCAACAACAGAATGGAGAGACAATCCATGGAGTGGGAAAAGTTTTTGTCAGCTGTTCCTCAAACAAAGGACTACTATCTAGAATTATATAAAGAACCCAAAAAAAGTAGACAACCCCTCCAATTTAATGACCCAAACCAAAAATGGGGATCTGAAAGGACTAATCACTTCTCAGATGAAGAAGTAGAAATGGTGGATAAATATATGGCAAAATGTGTGGCATCACTAGTCCTTCAGGAGATGTATTAAAACAACACTGAGATTGTATCTCACCCAGACCACATGGCTGTCATCAGAAAACCAACCAATAACAAAGGCAGGAGTGAGTGCAGGGAAAAGCAGCCCTTCTCCAATGCTGGTGGCGCTGTAGACTGGTGGAAACACAGTAATCCATTTGAAGATAAAACTAAAATAATAAAAATGAAAAATACTTTATGATTTTCAAGATTAAACAATTACCATTTTGCCTAGAACTCTCATTCCTATAGGTATGCACCCAAGAATGTAGGAAATACAGGCTTCAATACAAACTGGAACAGTAATGTTAAAGCTTCATCATTCAAAATAGTCAAAAAGTGAGAAGAGCTTGGATTCCCATTAATGGAACAAGGGGCAGGTACGATGTGTGTCACACAGTGCAGAATTATCTAGTGGTGGAAAGGATACAGTACTGACACCTGCTACAACAACGATGAATCAAAACCATCACAATGCACCAAAGAAGTCAGACACAAAAGGCTGAGTACTGTACGAGTCCATTTATAATAAATGCCCAGAAGAGGCAAATCCACCCAGACAGGAGAGAGAGCATTGGTTAGATCACTTGGGGGGGGGGGGCTGAGTCATGCTTCCTGCTCTAGGGTGAAGAAAATGCTATGGAATATTCCTCCCAACCCAGCTATACCTCTCCAGGGTATCTTCCCAGAAGAACCAAAGTCAGCCTAGTATAGCATTACATGCATACCTATGTTAACAGTGCCAAACTGCACACTCAGTAAACCATAGAAGCAACCTACATGTCCACCAGCAGATAAATAGCTATAGAAAAGGTGGTAGGATATGTACAGTGGAGTGCATGCCAGCCACTGAGCAGGATAAACTTGAGTTGTCTGTAGGAAAAAAGGAGGGAACTTGAGCCCATAACGTATGTGAAATCAGTCAGTTACAATATGTTAAATATCACATAGTCTCTCTATGAGAGATCCAAAATATGTACAATTTAAAGAGCAAAATAAAGGGCCACATTAAGAAGCAGGAAAGGTGACTCTGTAAGGTGGGAGGGACCTGGAAATGTAGGATCGGGGAGGAGGAAGGTTGGGAGCAAAATGACCAAGATGCGATGTGCGTGTGTACCAACCCCAACACAAATGTAACCACTGCTTACTGAAAACCTGTACCATAAAAAGAAAAGAGATAAAATTCTGTGGAATATAGAGTAGTATGCTTGGTATGAAATAAAAAATATAAATAAACTGACAATTGTTTAATCTACAATTAAATGTTTAACAGTCAACCTACAATTTCACAATCATATCCAAACCATGCTACGTTATGCGCTGCCTAATGTAGTATACTTGAG
The DNA here is from genome assembly GCA_004027595.1 of Dinomys branickii. Taxonomy (NCBI): domain Eukaryota; kingdom Metazoa; phylum Chordata; class Mammalia; order Rodentia; family Dinomyidae; genus Dinomys; species Dinomys branickii. The sequence goes on from PVLD010030525.1 coordinate 11,935, forward strand.
TTATGGGAAAACTATTTGAAAAATAGCAGAAAGGCGATGGGATTACTCAAATTTATTGCCTGAGGTATTCAGATAATTAAAACATGATCAAAATACACCCCTAAAGTAGAAGTCATACCTTTTATATAGCAACCAAGTACCAAGCATTATAGGTTGTGAATTACTTATTTTAACTGATATTGACCCTACTGAAACATACCCCCATATACATAAAGACATTGCATGCAGAGAATATTTAGGCAAGTCACATTATTGTTATGTTTAGAAATCTTCAAGGCTGTTCTAAGTCAGGAAAAAAGTTCTGATAGAAGGAGATAAATGAATGGCTGAAAATTCAGTTGTCCGCAGTACCATCCTTGTATATTTTCAGCTAAACATTCCACCCAACTTAAGTTATGGGATGAGACACCTGCCTTATCTCATGACATCCATCTGCAATCAGAACAAACTGCTAGAGAAAGTTCTATAAATTCTTCCTGTAGAAGGTGTAAGATTTCATTAACTAAGATTTGGTATGGGAATAAAACAAAGTCTTGCTCATAAATACAGTAGGGTGAAAATGAATTCTCCTGACAAAAAGTAAATCAACTATTAATTACATTAATGCTGTGAGTGACACCATCTCATTATTAAGAAATTCAGTAAAAATTTATTTTCATAATTTATAACTACAGATATTGCTGAAGTTTTAAAAGTTCACCTTGTTTAAAAACATAAAGCATAGATTAAAACTCTAAACTATTCCCTCTTTTAATCCACTGAAGCAACCATCTCCTTTAATCTTTGGACTCTGATAGTGTGTGCTCAGAAATCCTCTCTCTCTCTCTTTCATTATTGATCTCTTTACTTCTGACAGTGAGTCTGTGAAAGAGCTACTCCAATTCAGGCCTTTAGTGCAACCCGAGATGAATGAATTCATTATTCTAGATTCTTTGAAGATAGGCAAATCCACCTTAAATTGTCTCAATTAAAACAACATAGATCAACTATCCAAATGGCAAAAGTCTGCATTTTGATTTGAGGCTATAAAGTAATCATTTCTTCTGATTTAACCTCCCTAATTTGATCTAAAATACCTTCAGCCTAACTTTCAGTTCTGTTCCAGGAGGGTTTCACGCTGGTCATTATTTCTCTTGTGTCTGCTGATAGAAAGCGGTAATATCCCATATGTAGACCCACCAGGGAAATATAAGCTAAGTCTTGCTCTTATTAAAAGGGAACTCTTTGTTAAATATGTGATACCATGCATGTTTTTACTGATGTTCTGTCATATAATCTAGAGAATTTGTGACATGGTTATGGGTTGTTTTATTAGGTAAAAATGAAACAAACCCAGAGATATTAGATAATTATTTCAATTTTAAAAAGACAATATAACTAAGGCTCCAGTTGGTTGTGAAGATAAAAATCAATTATTTTCCCACTTCTGACATTATTTCTTGGGGACATAATGAAGGTAAGGAATCAAAAATGTCCCTGAGGTGTGATTCACCTTCTGTCATCACAAATAAGATATATGGTGCACATGCCATTCGATAATTTTCTGTACAAAAGTAATTTTCAAAGGTTAGAGACAAAAGCCAACATTCTATTTTTGTTGCTTGTTTTTAAATGCTCACTATGTATCATCAGGCTTCCCATCATGTGCACCTGTCAGGTCCTGTTGTCAGCAGTCAAGGGTCCTGGAAATTTTGTACTGACGCTATATATAGCCTGTTGAAAATGAAGAACTTGAGGATTTTGGGAAGTCTGGGAGAGGGATATGAACTCAGGAAGTCTGAAGAGTTTGGAATTATTGTTCTTACACAGCTGTTATTGCCTCATGTGTTTGCTGCCACATTGTTTTATTTTTAAAGTATTCATAAAGATATTTGAAATATAAGTCCGTCATAAGGTGATCTCAGAGAAAGTAAAAGAGTGGCCGCCTGCAGAACACCTGAGGGAAACCCATACTCCAACAGCAACGATGCTTGGGTGATGAAGACCTCTCCACACACGGCACGCTGTCCTCTGACTGTGAGATTAAAGCCACTGATCTACCTATGTGAGGAGCTCAATGGGTAACCAGAGATCTGGGATGAAACAAACTCTCAACCACAAGCAGAAAATAGACACAAAGCACCTCAGTCATGGGCATGCAGCATCTTCTCATAGATAGTATCATTTTTTGTTATTTTAAAAGTAAAAGAATGAAAACATATTAACAAACAGTCATTTACAAAGTAGCACAAGAATAAAAGTAATACTGAACTACAAAGAAGGTGACAGGGAATTAACAGGGGTTGTTGTATTACATATTGCTAACTTCAAAGTGCATACTCAGGAAAACAAATATAGATATGCAAGATTGATCAAACCACTAATCATTAACCGTTCCTCTCAACAAAGTGACAGAAGTCAGTAGTACAATTATGTTAGCTATTCTGCATGTACATGCATACGTAATTATCCCTTTCTTCCTTTTCTGTTTCCCCTTATTCCAGTTGCTCTTTACTTTCGAGCAGTTTCCTTTCATTTCACAATGTTTGTCACACCTCCTAATTTTTATTCACACTTTCAGGTTCTTACACTAGTGATACAATACGTTGCTTGCACATGTACATCTGATTAATTTCACTTAGGAATATGGTCTGTAGTTGCCACCATTTACCTATAAAAGCCTCAAGTTTATCTTTATTTATAGCTAAGTGATATTCCATTATATAAAAGTACCACAATTTTTTTATCCAGTCCTCAGTGGATAAACATTTGGGTTGCTTCCAATATTTAGCTATTACAAATTGCGCTGCTATAAACATGGGTGCACTTATATCGCTGTGATATGTTGCCTTCAGATCTTCTGGGAAAATACCCAGAGGGAGAGTAGCTGGGTCGAATGGCTAGTTACTATGTTTGATTACTAATGTTTACATGATTGTTTTTTGTTTGTGTGTTTGTTTTCTGTTTAATCATAGTCTTTGAAATTTGCTCTTATACAGTTACAAGCCAGACACACAGGCCGCAGTCAGTTTAGAAATGGACGGATTTGTCCTAAATATTGGTACAGAAATCTAATCTATTAAGTCTACTAATTGAGCTACCAATTGAGCTATGTCTGCCATATAAATAATAAATAATTTAACTAACTAATCAAATAAATAAATGAAACAAATTTTAAAAGGAGGAGGAGAGTTCTTAGTATTTCAGGAAGCCTAGGAGAGCGAAATTTTTAAAATGACCTAAAGCATACAAACAGAACAACAAAAATTCAAAGAAAATAGAACTAAAGCAGAAAACAGAAGACAACTTCCAAACATTACAAGAGATTTCAGTGGGCACTTAATTTGTAAAACAGCTTACAATGAAATTTAATGGTGCAATTAACAAAACAGTAAACTCTTAGAAACTAGAAACAATTTTTAAAAGAAAATGTCAATAAAATAAGTAACAGAAAATATAAGAAAATTTGAAATAAATGTGTTCAAAATATCCAGATGTAAAAACAGATATGCAAAAATGTCAAAGTAGAAATAAAAGTTTTAGGAGGTCCACTGATTGATTGAGAGAAAGATGGATGGAATGTAACTTAGTTAATACACTAAAACATTTCTAAACTGGGAAAATTTTAATTCATAGTAAAAATTCTCAGCTTAATGTGGGATACACACTTGCAATCCCAGCAGTCTAGGGTCTGAATCAGGAGGCTCATAAGATCCAGATCTTCCTGGGAAACTTGGCAATTTAGACAGATCCTGTCTTAAAATAAAAGAAATTAAAAAATAGTCTGAGAGACGCTCCCTGCAAAAGCCCTGGGTTCAATTCCTAACACAGCAAAAATAATAAAATAAAATATAAAGAAGAAACTATAAAATTTCTTATCCCTGACTAAAGAAAAATATGTGCTGTATAGAAACACACTATACTGAAAATCATGATCTCTGAAGAAAATGAGAAATTATTACAAGTTTGAAGATGGTAAAATGTAAAGTATACATTTCCACACAACCAGAATCACACCCCAATCATACTAGCAATATTGATTTATGAACATCAAAGATATAAATTATTCACATGTGAAATAAATTTGCCCCTTATTTTCATATTTAATTATCATTTTTCTTTTTATAATTTCACTACTAATGTTTGGTTCTCTGAAATGCACAGCACATGTTGCTGATGATTTTTAATAGTGCATAGATGGGCTCTTCTTCTGTGTTACTTTTATTCAACTCAAAATAGCACTAAGTGTGTGAATTATATTTATGTGCAGAATGAGGGCTCATTTAGTTTTCCACTTTTGTGAAGAGTTGCTTCTTGTGATTAATTCATTCTCTTTATTAGGGGACATTAATTTGGCTGATTCATCTCTCTTATATTATTGTGTACATGGTGTGCATTGTAAGATTCTATTGCTTTTAGTGAATTTTAAGGTACATCTCATTTTTATGGAAGAAAGGTAAAACAAAATTTCATGACAAATGATAGGAGAAAAGCAGTAGTTAATACATTACCTATTATCATCTTACAGTAGTTACTCAGAGTACAAAATATAGGCATAAAAAATTCTCCAATGCGTATTAGAGCAAACCCTTCCAGAAATATATTACTGCATTTTGTGCTTTACTTGTCTGCCATTGACGAGAGTTTGAGTCCATGCGTGTAATTATCGTTCTTCTTGTGGTCATGTCATGCTTTTGCTGCCTTTCTCTGTATATTACAGGTGTTTGGTTGCTTTGGTTTATCTTTAGCATATGCTTTTAAAAATACATTAGTTAAAGCCCAGCCTGAGAAATTTAGAGGCTTAGAGAATGAGATTCTCTCTCAAAATGAA
>PVLD010030526.1:0-16742 GCA_004027595.1 Dinomys branickii
CTGTCTGACTAAATTTGCATGTCTGTATATGGGTCCATACATCTACAATTCGAAGATATCAATGGATAAAGCAACAACTACTGTTGAGACCATATCACCTTGTCTATAGATTAGTTGTGATTGTACTATTTTCTGTGATAATTGGTGTCTGTTTGTCAATATGTTTTTGTACTTTTATGTTTCTAAAATAAAAAAAAAAAAAGAGTTCTACCTATTATCTCCTCTACAATGGAATACTACTCAGCCATAAAGGGTGAACTAGAGGCATTTATAGCTAAACGGATGGACCTTCAGACCACACTCTTAAGTGAAATAAATTGGACACACATGTAAATACCACACCATTTCTCTGGTGTGAGAAACTGCAAGTATAAATAAGAATCAGAATGTATAATAGATATTGTGAAATAGAAAGAAATTGTTCAAAGGAAAGGTGAACTGGGGAGAGGGGAGGAGAAAAGAAAAGAAGGGAGAAAATGAGAAAAGAAGGATAAAATGGAAACAAAGTTTTGTAAATAAGAAAAGTAAGAAAGGTTGAAGGGAGGGGAAGGGAATGAAGAAAAAGAGAAATTGAAATATACTTCATGATGTACAGGTACAAATTCTCTATGATGAATGTGGTCATTATGTCTATCTAGATTATATCAATAAATTTAATGAAGGAGTCGTGGGCTTGGAGGTTGCCCTGTCCTGCTTCAAACCACCTCTTTTCATTACACAGAATCCATTACATTCCCTTTCAGTTTAATTGAAGGTGGGCATTAGCAAGACTAGTGGGCATAAAAGTAATAAGCTGAGATTTCTCTGACCGTCCAAAGAGAGCAGGCAGGAAGCCATGAAGTCATCATAAATGCCATTCTTCAAGACACTGGAAAAATTTAAATTGAAACTCAAGCAATTCAAAAATAGCTTAGGGAGAAAACACTTATGATAACTGTAGCTACATTTACTCAAAGAGACAGAAATCCAATTAAAAAACCCTACCTGATGAAGGTACTGAGGAAACGACTACAGAGTCATTAGAAAAATGAAGTGCTTTTGGAGGATCTAACTCCTCTACCAATGCATCCTCCTGGATAGTGGAGGCTCGGGGGCTGCCAAGGCCTGCGTGGGAGCTGCTGGTGCTGGGGTTAGGCACAGCGGAGAAGCCAAGTGGACCTCAAGGGTCACTCTGGCTTAGCACACACTGCATTTCCTCACTTGTTATGGATTAAACATCAAGTATCCCCAAAGGCTCATGCTTTGGGGGCTTGATCCTCCATGCTGCAAAGTTCAGAGGTGAGACATACAGAGGTGGTAAAATTGTGACGGTGCCGCCAATCTCGATACGCGAACCCACTGATGAGTTGGCTGAAGAAGGCATTATGGGGCAGGGCCCAGTTAGAGGCAGTAGGTCAGTGGGCAGTGTCTTTGAAGACTGTACCTCCTCCCAGGCCCTTTCCTCTCTCTCTGGCTCCTTCCCCTCTCTCTTACTCCTCACTTCCATGAGAAGCGCAGCTTTCCTTTGCCGCACCTTTCTACCATGCTTCCGCCTTGCTGACATCAATGGTGCCAGTCTGCCATGCACTAGAGCCTCTGAAGCCATAAGCCAAAACCAACTTTTCTTCTTCTAAGATTTTCTCAGGCATTTGGTCACAATGATTTTCTAACCAACACCACAATTAACAAGTGGGCGGGCTCAACTTGATCTAAGAAAGATCCTACACAACTGCAGATGTGGCTCCTTCTCTTGCTCCTAAGGAATATATACCAGGAAGACAGCTGGGCGAGATTTCCTCCTTTTCTGCTGCAGCTTCTCCTGTCCCATCTGTGAAATGGAATAACAGTGGCCTTGCCTACTCTACAAGATGGGGGCAGATAAAGTTGCAGTGAGAAAAACTGTGTGCAGGTTATGTATGGAATATTTATAAAGCACGCTGTAATAATTGCTACTATTCCATTAGGTTGAACTCCCTGAAACCTTTCTGCAACCTCTCAAAAATGGCAATTTCATTATGTTCATATCATGAGAGACATGAGGAGGGAGATGGGCCAGTCAGAAACTGGAAGATAATGACTAGAAAGTAAGTAAAATTAAAATTAATAAAATAAATCAGTAAACTAAAGAAACAAAGTAGACCTAAACTGAAAAGAAATGGGCAGAATCATTGTGGTCTGGGTAATTTTTTAGAAAGTCTCCTTCAGCGAGAGGAGCATCCTGTTCCAGAATGCTTCAGCCTTGGAAAGATCTCCACACAATAGCATTTATTTTTTCACTTACACTCTGTTGCAGAAAGGGTTTAAAGATACGCAAAATCCGATGGCATTACTCCAAGCAGGAGTGAAAGAGGAAGGAAGAGGGTCCGAGCAGGATGGAGCCAGGCCTGAGGTTAAAGGCACAGAAGCAAGTGACCCGTTTCAAGGCTGGGTTTCACATCTGGCTTACAGAAGTGCTTCCCAGACACCGTCTACAGCATCTGTGAGATAGACATGCCAGCTGTGCAGGAATGAAACTACCCATGGTACTGCACTTGGACAGGAGCTGGTCCTCAAGGTCTACCTGGCAGCATTCCCTTCCAAGGCTCGCTCTTCTCTTGATCATTCATAAAGTCTGATGGCAGCCCATACATCCGAGACATGAGGAGGCAGATAGGCCAGTCTGAAATTGTCTTAGCAAGCAATGACCCAAAACATTGTGAGAAAACACCCTTCCAGCAGAACCTTACCGGGTCATGTCGAGGTGGCTGATGACCAGGCTCCGTCCATGCTCAGTCTGTGTGAGCTGCAGCAGCAGGGCTAGGCTCTGTTGCTGGACAGCCATGACTTTAGAGGCCAAAAGGGAGGGCACTAGCTTGGCCATGTCGGGGTGCAGCACAAGTAGACGCTGGTTTTCCTCTGCAAAACACAGTTATCACCTGCCTTGTGCATGTTACCATGGTAGTTCAGCCAGTTCTGTCTCCTTCTAACCTAATGGGAAACCAACTCTTTTCCATTCATTTCAGAAGCAGGATATGAGATGGAAAAGCAGAACCTTAGAGCCAGCCTGCTGGGTCTGACTGAGCAGGGGAGTGGCCTTGGCAAATGAACTCCTGTGCCCCTTGGTTTCCTCATGAGTAAAATGAGAATGATAACCCACACACTAGGTTTGGTAGAGGACTCAAAAAGCCAATACATGATCATGCCAGACAGGGACTGGCAGATACAGATGGACTATAATGTTATGATTATCAAAAGGTTCTTTGGCATGTAGTATCTAGAAATGGGAGCGAAGGGAGAGAAATCAGCTTAACTGTAATGCATCATTAGAAAATCAATCAATCCTCACATGATGGCCAGTGTGATCGTCTGAGTTTTTCTAGAAAACTAGTGTGCCACATGAGAACATTCATTAATAAGCCATGCCCTCCTGCCTAAACTATGAGCTATTTCCAGGGTGGTAGCATTGGATTTACCCTTTTTCATCTGCTTCTGAACAGGCACTTGAGAGTAGGTAGGGACACAGGTGGGAGGAGGAGACTGAACAGTAAAATCTGGCAGAGCAAGCTAGATCTTGGTGGAAGGGGACTTGTCACCTGGGTCTCCTTACCCTGGGCTTTTCTCCCATATATACATTGCACAGGGCCGTCAAGAAGAGCAAACAGACCTCAGCTCTTCCAGCCCTAAAGAGTCAAGACATAGGACTACTGGAAAAGTAGTCTGTTTTAAATAATTCAACAACACAGAACTAGTACCAAGTGGAAAATCAAACTCCTCTTGGCTGGTGCCTTCTCTAGCTGGGACCATTCCCTGAGGAGCTATATTATTCACCCCACTGTAAGAATAATATTAAAAACCCATGCATCCTACTCTGTAATTGGCTTCTCTCTCCCACTCAGCAATATATCATCAACATATTTTCATGTTCTTACTTTTAAGTATTCCCTTGTCCTCTTTAAATCTGCTTTGTATTTACTGAACTAGATACATCAAAACTTCACAGCCCTGAGATACAGATGTATATCCTAGGTTGTACCTGACCATATTTTTCAGATATTTAAAAATACGTAACTCTAACTTCCGGAGAAGCAGAGTCAGTGGGTGCCTGTGGCAGGTTCACAAGGTATGAAGAGGCCAGCGCCAAATCCTGTCTCCCTCCCTCTGCAGGAGGCTTTGTACACGTGGCCCAGCATTCTGAAGAGCACAGTGCCCAGCTGACTCTTCTATGCAGGTGCTCCTTAGGAAATAAGCCTGCTGACTGTCTAGTTTGCTCGAGTTTATTTTCTTAAATCCTTGATTCTCCCACTCTACTAAATAAGTACAACTGTGTTACACTCAGTGTTTTATAGTATATAAACTGTACTCACAGGTTCTGCCCCTGGCTTCCCAATGAGCACTGTGGAAAGGACACACATCTATCATTACTCCTATTTTTAGTGTTGCGTGTTTTCAATGAAACACACTTTTTTAAAATGAGAGAAACACTTAAAATCTTTACTTACACTGAAGTCACAAAGATGATTAAGAAAGATTATGCAAGAGCTTAACGAACTCCAGAAGATGCTCCCATGAAACAAATTTAAGAGCTGACATGGAAAATAAAACTCCTGCGGCATTTTGCTGCCTCCCTATCAGACAGCAATCAGGGTCTGTAAATACTGGCTGGCTGACAATCCTACAGCTCAAATAGGTACTGTGCTCAGCAAAAAGATTTTCAGGCAGACAGGAAATGAAATGCTCTATCCACCCCATTGATACAGCACAAGAGCAGACATCATAGTCTGAAGAGAGAGCCCAGGGGAGGGGCCTCTTGTCATGCTATAGCCCACAGTCTCTGGGAGGCTCTCCAGCCACGCAAGGCCCAGATGGAGAAATAACTGCACTGTAGACCTTGTCTGGATCCACGTGCCTTTTGGAGGGAGGAGTGTGTGTGTATGTGGAGTCTAGAACCATCTGTCTAGGATTTGGTTTGAGGGGAACAATCATGCCCAACCATGTCATTCTGGTAGCCTCAGCTCACTGCTGGTGATTTACAGTCACGTGCGGGCTCACCGTTCTCACTGCACACTGCTTGCCACAGCTTAAGAACAGTCACACAGACCGTCTCTTCGATCACATCTTTTTCTGCCATGGAAAGGCACCTACAATGGACATGGAGAACAATGGGAAATCTGGAAGTCAGTCTCGATTTTCTTTTTCCTGGGTTTGATTTCATACCTAGACATGCTGGATGCCAGTTTTCAAAAGTAATTTCACAATACAGAATCACAGGGCATCAGGGTAAAATGCTTGGCAATCACTGAGCCAAGAGTACCAGGGTAAGTCCACAGGCTGGAGGGGGCAGGGTGAAGGTTGCCCGAAGGGTGGGTGGTGAGTTGGGTGCCATGGTGACAGCCAGACATGCAAATAGATGCTGGCAACGCTAACCTACATCAGAATCTTAAGCCTCAGGAATTGTTCCAGGTACACAATTGAAGTATAAAATAAAATAAAGTTTAATAAACCACTTCCTACTATGTGGTTCTTTCTCCGGATGAAACCCTAAGTAGGGTCAGCCAGGACTCAGCCAATTCTACTTGAGAAGTAAATTCAAAAAGAGAAAAAGAACACACAGAAACCTTGCAAAAAAACAAAACAAAAACAAAAAAACGGTGGAAAACCATTACTTCCCTGACTCTGAAGAGCTTGGAGGAGCCTTGGACAAGTTGTTCCTCTGTGTCTAAGTGATAGCTGCACAGGACTCAATCAACCCAAAGCACCAAGCTCCAGGGTGCTCACATGACAGCCTTACGTCCTGGAGGGGCCACCTCCACTGACCGAGGGCCAGGACACAGTAATGTCACTGCTATGCGGTCAGCACTGGGCCTCACAAGGAAGGAGAGTCTTTCCTTGCCTTGGCAGGAGCTGTCTTTCCAAACACTGTACCTTCTTATGGTCTTGTTGTCGCTGATGACATGGAATCCATTGTGCATTCTGAATAAAGTTTGTTCTGTGCCTGAAACAAATTCACAGGAAACCACGTCAGGTTCCTGACCTGTGGGGCTGGTGTTAAGCTGCAGCTCAGTCAGTTCTAGATGGACAACCTTGATAGGGAAGGTCAAGCACACCAAGTTAAAGTTTAGCAGAAACAAATACTGTTAGGTTCTGAAGACAACGGTCACCAGCCATTCAGTGTGAGTTAGAGGGATTACTTAGCGGAGAGCAGAGCTGGGGCAGCCCTGGAGTGAGCAGCACAACTCATCACTTTGCAGTCTCTGGAGAACCTCCAGGAACTGCATAGCCTCTGGAAAATGCTGCCACTCACATCTGTTCTGAAATGTTTATTTTGAGGTTGTTTCCAGGCTCCAGAAAGGAACCTGTAATCACCAAAAAAACTGCTGGAGGGGATATATGCACAACCTTTATTGTACACTAAGGGGAAGTCAGAGGCCCCATGCATTTGCACACACAACAAGCTGTCACTGAGCAGCGAGAACTGCTTAAGCCCTGGCATCAGTGTTCACAGGAGATGGTAAGGTTCTCATCATGAGGACAGCTGATGTTTCCTGGAAATTATTTTCACACTCTAAACAACCATTCAGTGTCATCTGAATGAACCTTACAATTTATCCTACAAAACTCTACCTTCTGTTTCTTCACAAGGAGGGTGCAGTGTTTGGGGTGAACATGGCAGCATGGGGAGGATGTGTGTGTGAGGTGTGGAACATGGGCAAAGGCTGTGTGTGTAGAATACCCACACTGATATAAATATGGTGTGTGTGTCATGTAAGGAATGTAACGTGTGTACATATACATACACATATACATATGACAGGTGACTGAATGCTCTCTGTGAGTGAATCCTCTCTCTGTGTGAATGTGTGTGGTATGTATCATGAGAGGACTGATATAAAGAGGGTATCTGCTTAAGTTTTAAAAAGTTTATTGCAGTGAAAGATACATTGCATTAAGACCCCTCAAGCTACTCCCCCTCCTTCACACACAATTATCCCATTGTCCTTTCCACTTTCTCAAGCCATTCTGGAAATGCTCTTTCATTAGTGTATTCAAAGGTATGATCAAAAGTCTGGCCAGTGCCACTGCCAGATGCCATCCAACAGAGAGGCAGGCTCCTAAAGACATCACGATGCGTCCTCACCCAGCTCACTGGGTCTGGCACTGGGTTACTTCTGGCTCTTTCCTGAAGTCAAAATACCCATGAAAGGTGAATGTTTTGAATCAATTTAGGACATTGGGTCAGGCATAACAGTGCAACTAAAGACATAAACGAGGACTTCCAGAATTGCCTCAGAAGGTGGCAGGAATGGGGTAACTGTGTTCTATGTAACAGGGAGTATTTTGAGGCAAACTGATGGTATATTTTATTGTAATACTTTTTTATTTTTATTTAATAGCACGATATATATGGAGTGTGTGTGTTTTGTGTTGTATGTATGGTGTTTACTGCATGTGTGCTGGTAGTCTGCATGCTCTGAAGAGAGCACAGGGAAGAAGGGGTGGGATGTACTTCTTGTGTACCCCTGTAGCACTGATCTTCAATCAGTGTTTGCAAAGGAAAGGAGGGATTCTTTTGCCTCTTACAGCTGACCCCCAGCCCTGTTCCTTTACACTGACAACACTCAGGAGATTACACTCATCCCTGGCTTACAATCCTTCATCACATCGGTCAGGATCTCCATTCCGCCTGCATAGAACAAGGGCGTCTGGTCAGGCTTAGAAAGGGTTTCCAGGAGGTTTTTGGTTGTAACAGCTGTGTTCTTTCCTGAATCCAGTAATTCACGGGCTTCTTTCTCTTGAAGTTCTGTCTTTTCCTGGAGATCTACTTGGTGCACATATTCTGGTAAAACAAACAGGAACACGCAAACCAGGCAAAACCCTTGCAATTAACAATACCACACAAGAAATCACTCAACAATACCTCACCAAAACATCACTGTTCCTTCCCCACTTCTTTTCTTTTCTGTTTCTTTTCTTGCTTATTGGAGATTGAAAAGCATAGAGAATTAAAATAATTTGAATACTTCTTCAGCACAAAAAAATTGAGAAACAAGGTAAAACCCTATTCTTAAACCATCACGGAGATTCAGAGCAGTCTGGAACTCTCAATGGGAGCCCGGCGCAAACAAAAGGAACGTGAAACATTAGAGTGGGAGAAGAGAGGGGAGAGGAGAAGCTTGGGCCTCTTACCACAGGGAGCGCTTTGCGTAGGAAAGAAAAGGTGTTGTCTTGTGGCTCCAGGCAGAGAAAGTAGCAAGATGCTCAGCAGGGAGGAGCATACAGGGAAATGAAGCTCAGAGGAAGGGTACCAGCAGGCACATTCTCACCTTTCACCTGTGTCTGCAGCTTGGGGTTTATTTCTGAGATCTTCTGATAACACTGTCTGGACTGGAAAACAGAGACAAGACCTTGCAGGGTGGTTAGGTTAGGGGGTAATGGTGATTAACCAGAAAGACACCGGGCATCACCGCGCTCGGCTTCTTCATTATTCTGTCTGGCTGCCTCCAGCTTTCGGAGCAGGCGGTGGGCATGGAGAACACAGTGTGTGTCTGACGCTTTGTTTAGGCTTTTTTGGTTCTGTGCAGCAATAGGTATTATTTCAAAGCTCATTCTAAAAAATTATGTTGCCGGGCAGACTGTGATGAAAAATATATCTGGTCCTAAATTTATGGGTCGTGTCTGTCTGGGATAGGAATAATCACAAAGTAAATGCAAAACTTAGATATGATGCTTGCACTAAGACAGATTAGATGGCTATTTGTTGGATATGTCTACAGGGAGGTGGAAATAAATGAAGCTGGAGGCACTGTTGACAGAGACTCAGGAATAAGAAACAAGAACTGCCTAGTTAAATGTACAGCCTGCAGGACAGCTGCAGGCATCCATTCACTTTCTGACCCCTCTGCCTCACTTAGAATACTTGAAAGGGACGTGCATTTTATTTTTTTTAGTTTTTATTTTTTTAGTTTCTCTTATATGTGAAACCCAGCATTTATTTTATTTTATTGTTTTTGGGAGGTGCATTTTAAAACGGACATTTTAAATACATAGAATCATATAATATGTCCTCTTTTATGATTGATATCTTTCATTTATTCTAACGTTTGCATGGTTCATCCAAGTTAGGAAGTTTCTGAAAGAAGAAAGATTCCAGTTCATGGGAATTTCTGGGCTAAGGCAGCATTGCCCATAAAGATAATAAGAAAGGTCCAGAGTGTAATACAACCAGTCACCAAAAAAACAAAAAACAAAACCAAAATGAAGCCCTAAGGAAACAAAACACAAACAGTTCAGAGATATCTTGAAGGTTCAAGACCCATCTAGAAGCCAGATTAAGAAATGAAGAAAAAAAGTCACATCTATCAAAGGGGCACTGCTGCAGAATAGAGGTATATACATTAAACCTAACTTCTCTTTAACACCAAATCCAATTTATCAGCCGGTTCTGCTGGCTTCAGCATCAGTATATACCCCTAATCCTGTTACTTCTTATTATATCCATCATCACCACAAGCCACTCCTATATGGATAATTTATTTTAATCATTTTTTCTAATTGCTTCTCTGTTTTGATTTTGCCATTCCAAAACATATTCTCATACAGACGTCAAAGTAATCCTTTGAAATGTAAGTGAGGTCCTATCAGTCTTTGTTAAAAACCCTTCAGTGGCTGGCAGATCATGCAAACTAAGAGCCAAGGCTCTCTGAAAAACCTCCAAACCCCCTAGAATCAGCCCCATACTCACTCCCACTGAAAATCCATGAAGAAAATCATATATTTATGATTAAATGATTAAAATCACTCAAATGGAGAAAGAATACTCCTTTTACTAAATGACACTGGACAACTGAGTAGCCACATGCAGAAGAATGAAGCTGAACCCTTACCTCACACTGGTAAGTCACAAGGCAGCCCCCCTCACACCCCTCGTGGGAAAACTTTAACTCTCAATATTTCTCTCGTTCCCTTACCTGTTCCACTTCAGTTCCCCTCAGCCACAAAAGCTCTCCCCGCCCTCATTCGCTCTGGCAGCTCACCTTCTTGGGTCGTTCTGACATGGGCAACTCCTGCTGTTCAGGCTTCTGGCTTGGACGCCCTGCCAGCTGCTCAGGGTTTGGCCTGTTCTGGCCCAGGGACATCTCCTTACCCCACCCCACCCCCGCCAGAAAAAAGAGCTTAAAGGCCCATGCTTTCCTCAGCTCAGGGCTACCTTGGTCTGCTAGGTAGCCTGCTACTCTGTCCCTCCCCCAATAAAGACTTCTCTCGTGTCAGAAGGTCTGGTCTGGTTCCGTGTGGGGTCTCGGTTTCTATCACACACCACATACAAAGATTAATTCAACATGGACTAGAGATCTACATGTGTGAGCTAAAGCCAGAAAACTCTTAGGAAAAAAAAAGGTTGGCATAAATCTTCATCTGGGGCCACTGAAAGCTCAAGCAACCAAAAAAGAAATAGACTTCCTCATAATGAAATAATTTTGTATTATGAAGCCTATCATCAACAAAGTGAAAAAGACAACACATAGAATGAAAGACAGTATCTGTAAATCATGTATCTGACAAGAAATTTGTAACCAGAATGAAGAATGTTTACAACTTACTGTAAAAAGACCAAAAAAACCCCACTTAAAAATGGACAAAGAATCTGAAAAGATGTTTCTCCAAAAAAATATACAAATGGCCAATAAGCACATGCAAAGATCTCAGCCCTGTTAGTCCTCAGGGAAGTACAATTCAGCACCACAGTGAGAGAACAGTCACTAGAATAGATGCAATGAAAAAGAAAGATAATACAATGCAGTAAGTCTGGGACTTACATACATTTGAGTTGCAAACTTCACAGTTGTGAACAGAGCTCACATTACACAGATGTGAACAAACTGCAGAAATGGCTCATGTGTCTCGTGGATATTGTCATAGTTGTGTTGCTGTGTGCTTCCTGTACAGTGTGACAGTGTACAGTGGTACAGTGCTTAGAGTCCAGGATGTCTGCAGGCAAGAGGTAAAACAGTGGTGATGTGGTTTGGCTTTTTATGCTTTACTGTATGTTTTGTATTTATGTCAAAGGTGTATAAGACTCATTTTGTTGGACTTACAAACAAATCTAACTTATGAGAACAAACTCATTCATAAGTTTGGGACTTACTGCACAGGTACCAGAAAAGATGTGAAGTAACTGGGTCTCTCATAAACTGCTGAAAGAAATGCAAAATCCAAAAAGCTGTAGCCACTTTGGAAAATAGTTTGGCAGTTCCTCAAAAGGTTAAAGAAAGAGTTACCATATGCCCCAGCAATTCTACTCCTATATATACACCCACGCAAACTGTAAACATAAAAGTACTGCACATGAATGTTCACAGTAGTCATAACAGTCAAAGAGTGGGAACAATCCACATGTCCATCAGCTGAAAAATGGTTAAATAAAAAATGGTACTTTCACACAATGGCATATTATTAGGTAATAAAAAGGCATGGAAAACTAATATATACCATGACTTGGATGAACCATGCAAACATTAGAATAATTGAAAGATATCAATATTAAAAGAGGACATATATGTCCAGGACAGGCAAATGTGTAGAAGTAGGAAGGATAACAGTTGCCTAAGGTTGAGGTGTAGATGAGGAAAAGACAAATGGTTGTGAATGACTGTGGTGATGGCTGCCGAACTTTGAATAAACTAAAAACCATTGGTTGAAATCCTTTCCATAGGAGGTTAGTCACTTTTCTCATTGGTGAAGCAAAATACCCTGCATCTGCAACTTAAGGAGAAGCGGTTTATTTTGGCTCATAGTTCAGAAATTTCAGTCCATGTTCAGCACCCTTAGACACAGAAATGGCATGGTAGAAGGGCCTAGGCAGAAGAAAGCTCATGTCAGTGCAGCTAGGAAGCACAGAGGGAGCAAGTCAAGGCATCGGGGAGGGAAATATGCCCATCCAGGTCATGCTACCAATGACTCACCTCTGACCAGACTCCAATTTCTAACAGCAAGTCAGTTGTAGCACCCTGATAATTCACACGCCTTCCAAAAGCCCCACTCAGGAGTACATGAAGCCTTTGGGGGACATTATTAACCAAAGCTATAACAATAGGTAAATTACATGGTGTTTGAATTATATCTCAACAGAGCTCTTATTAACAACATGTAATGTCTTAGTATATATACTTGGGCTGTTACTTATGGGTGATGAGATTACAAGTGGATTTCATTTTCTCTCTTTCCTTATGGATTTTCTTTCCAGAAGTTGGGTGAGCACTGACAGGAAACACTGCCAAAGAAATTCCTACGTCTAGCAGGGATGTACTAGTGGACACCAATATCCTGAGATTTATCTTGGAAAAATACAAAAGGGAAGAATTACATCAAACCAGTTTGGAGGAAGGACCAGGGTTCTCCTCTGGAACAATCCAAAGCAATACTCTGTGGTCCAACATGCACTGACATCCCTTCAAGAACTCACCACACTGTAGTTCTTCAGAGCCAGGTGGGCTTTTCCCATGTGGAAATATGCTTTTGTGCATTTTTCATCACACTGTATAAAAGAGAATAACTGATCAGATGTTTCAGAAGATTTCAAGTCATTAGGTGCTTCCCTACCTGCCTCACTAATAGAGTGAAGGCAGAACTTTGGTTTTCAGGACAGCTACCAGTGTTGACAATTAAAACTTTTCTGTGCATCTGTAACAAAACTAAATGATGCCTGGGAGGAGCCTGCGTGTACAAGGAAGCTCTCTCTCCAGTTAATGATACCTGCCAGTCTTCAATTCTATTTGATGAGACTCACTGAGGAAGTAAACCGGAAATCCTTACTTTAGAAGAGCTCTTAACACTGCATGAACATTAGAATCACCCAGGATGCTCATGAAAATTCTGACCTTATATTAATTAAGTTATTCTCTTGGGAAGAGTCTAGGAATGAATACTTTTTAGTTCTCAGGGGATGTAACTGTGCACCCACATTTGAGAACTACTGGTTTATTAGAAGATCGCGAACTGACTCCGGACAAGCAAGCTAGTGAGATGACCAGCACATCTCTGTGGGCCCAGGAAGTTCCCACCCTCAAATGAACCACAACACATACACTGGGATCTTACACTTGTATCCCCTCAGATTGAGAGTGATGCCCATTCAGAAGGCAGGATTGAAACTCATCGCTCAGATTCACATAGGGAATCAGTAGGTACCTGGTGTCGGACCCTAATTATGATGACTGAGGGAAATGATTTAGCAGAGGGACATCAAGTGAAAGTTAAGATAGCTAGTTAAGCAATCTTTATGGAATCTCTTTTAGGTCCAAGGCACTATGCCTGGTCAGGTGCTCTTTATAGTTCAAACTTAAGGAGATTAAGCTCAAAAGTCTAATGTGTCCTGGGTGAAACTTTATTCTGCCATTCACCAGAAGTGGATGTTAGCTAGGATATCTAGATGGGTGCATTTTCATGTTTGTTATTTCCTGATTAATGCTAAGTGAATAGTACTATAAATACCACTAGTCGTAAAATAATAATAATGATAATGATAATCATAATCATAGTGCCTGATTTTTCAGTCCATTTCATGTGCTAGACACTGAATTTGAAGGTTCATACGAACCACTACATAAACGGCTTATGACAACTCAACTAAATAAGTACGATTACTTAGAGATGAAGAAACTAGAGCCGGAGAGGTTCAAGATCACATGAATAGTAAGTGAAAGAGCTGAAGTTTGTAATCTGGCCCTTTGACTGCAGCAACCAAGGATCTAAAATAATACTAAACCCCTTTCAGAAATATCTTATACGAAAAAAGTATGTAGACATTGTAGGGAATGCTATTCCAAAAGTTCACTAGAAAGAAGTCTGTTCTAAAGAGATGCAAACTAAAAGGGGGCATGCAAAAGTGGAGGGATTTGAGCTGGATCCTGAGTGATGGGAGAAGTAATAAGAGAGGTAGAGGGAAGAGCTGAGAAAGGTCCTCAGGTGGGAGAGCCCAGGGGCTGCTGTGGATGGCTCAGGTGGGACTGGGGGTAGCTGTGGATGGTGGGAAGAAGCAGCTGGAAAGGGGGAGCTCGACCTTACTCCACACGGAGGCCCTGAAAGGCAGGCAAGAGAAGGGTGTCATCATGGCAGTGTGGAGGCAAGTTGGTCTATAGGCTGAGGCAGACCTAACCCAAGTAGGAAAAGGCAAGGAGTTGAGCAAGGAAACCAGACAGTCACTTGGTCCATGGGCTGATGTCTGAAGTCCTGGAGACAGTGGGGGTAGAGCAAGCACAGACACTAGAGCTATGGCAAAAAAAAGACCAGCACCAACTAAATGTAAGTGATAAGGGTGAAGGAGGATGTGATGTTGAAACCCGGGGTTTGCGTGCCCAGAAAATATGGGGTGGCACTGACAGAAAGAAAAGAGGTCAGAGAGGGCAGGGCATGAAGAACATGGGGATCCGGCTTATAGACACGCTGAGTGTCTGATGATGACAAGACAATCAGATGAGAGCCTGTGGGAGGAGGTTGAAATCCAGTTCTGGAGCCAGGGGAAGGGGGCATGGTCCTAGGGAAGCAGGTGTGAGAGGCATTTGCAGAGATAAGAACTAAACCCATGAGAGTTGATGAGAGCTTTAACAGAGGGAAGAAAAGCAGGAAACAGGTTCACAAGCCTGGACAATTCCCCAAAGATGAAATAGAGGAAGAAGGAAAGGAAAGGTCAGAGAGAAAACAGGAAACTCCAACAGGTCAGTTCAGGAGAGCCAAATGCCACAGAGCACTCAAGTATCCACCTAAGGCCTTAGCCATGCCTACTATGTCATTGTGAAGTGCATGTAGCTGTGACTTCATTTTCTTCCACACCAACATAAAAGGCTGCTCACTAATGGATTTTCTCTCTACTGGCGCTACTCTCTGTTGAGCATGTCACCCCTCAGTAAAATTGTTCTTGGGTGAAAACCAGGTTCCTCTTAAATGAAGCCTGCCTTCTGAACAAGACGTATTTCATTGCACAGGAAGCATTTTGCTAAGAAGAAAGGTTTCTGATGCTAAATGAAACCAGCTTCGTTACCTTATCTTCCTTGACAAGGAGCAGAACTCTTGAAATATCCTCATATAGGCTTGTCTCTACCGATTCAAAAGTGTCAGAAATATTATATTGGCATGAAGTACTATTACTACTAATTATGGAGTGTCTGTGATGTTCACTACTGATATTTTAAAGGCTTTCAAAGAAAGCAAACCTTTTTCTTTCAATTCAAAGCTTCAGCATAGAACTTACTATCACTTGATTTTAGAATTCCTTGTGCAATTTTCCCCATTCCTCCAAGTGTTTACTCAAACCTCTTTAGCTGGGAGCCTTGCTGGGCATTTAATAAGATTGGCTGCTAGGTGTCAGCGTTTTTTAATGTCAGCTCCATTGGGTCTGCTTTGCCTCGGTTTCACCATTAATTACATTGTGCTTCAGTTAACATTTGGGCACACGCCAGTGTATTATCTTGAGTCAGCAAAAGGGTGGACTTCCTCTTCAGTCTGGTCCTTGCAGATCAGAACAGATGCTCTTGGAGGCCCTTCAAAGACATTTTGCTTCTTCCACAGATGAGGGTGAGATCCATATCCAGGGATTATGAAGTTAAAGGTTTCAAGGCAGATGTTGTGGTTAAGAACACAGGCTAATAATAAGACAAACATTGGCTTTGTGATCCTGTGTAACTTACTTAATTATATCAGAGGCTTGGCTTCCTTGCCAAAAAAAAAAAAAAAAAGGAAAGATAGTGGTACTGAACAGAACCGCCAAGGTTGTTGTGAGCAGGGAGCAAATACAGTTTTTGTGGTTATTGCTGGAACAACCAGACCAAATAGCCTTGCCACTCTCCTCTTACAGAATAATGGCAGACAGAGAAATCATGATCAAATAAGTTGATGAAGTGAGTTAGGGAATCTAGAGATGTGAAGGCCTGATGTTGTCATTAGATTTGAGCAACTCTCATAACTTAAAGGCCTCCCTAGTGTAATCAGGCAATCCTTACCACGGCCTCTTCTAAAGGGTAAAGAGATCAGATACTCTAGCTGTCCGTTTTGGAAGAACTGCTGTGTTCTACCAACCGTCATAAGCAAAGGTGACTTTCTAATTCATCCTTATTTTCCTTTCTTCCCTCCTCAAGAAAATATTAGCCTGTGGATGTGGCCTGAATGTTGCTCTGGGTGAATGCTCTTGATGTAGGCCAAACTTGTAAGGCCAGGCTGGCTTTGCTTCCCCAGGGAATCAAAAACACGGTAGCACATTCTCCTGGCACCTCCATTTTTCTTGGTCATAATTTGTTTAAAACAATAGTGTTATATTAAAGCAAAGACACAAACTTCATAGAGTGTCAGATAAAATTCCCAAAGATTTTTTTTTTATTTTAGAAACTTAAAAGTACAGAAACATATTGACAAACAGACACCAATTATCATAGAAAATAGTACAATCACAACTAATCTATAGACAAGGTGATATGGTCTCAACAGTGGTTGTTGCTTTATCCATTAATATCTTCGAATTGTAGATGTATGGACCCATATACAGACATGCAAATTTAGCCAGACAGTTAATCCTCTCCACAACAGAAAAAAAAAACCACACAAACCAAAAATCCAAAGACAAGAAAGAAAACAGGCATACATCAACAACAGCAACAACATCAACAACAACAACAACAGAAAAAAACACTGCTTGTTGCTGCTTTACATATTGATATCTTCGAAGTGTGTGTTCAGGCTAACACATACAGATATACACTATTAATCTAATATCCTGTCATCGATTATTGCTTAGCATTAAG